>BQNB010062281.1:0-36138 GCA_026074375.1 Tanacetum coccineum | reverse complement strand
CGGACCCTAGTGGTTTTAAGACCAAAACGAAACACACCCTTTTGGTGTTTATAGAAAACCAAACGCACCATGCTAACCACAAACAGACGCACCCCTTTTCTTGGTGTTTACACCGAACAACAAACGCACCATGCCGTGCAAAACTATAACCCAACGCACCCTATTTGGTATGGTTAAGAACAAAACCAACACACCCTAGTCGGGTTGTGTAGCACACCAAACGCACCCGCTGGTGCTAACCACGAACCCAACGCACCCTTGTAATGGCAGCGAGATGGTGAGGATGGTACGGGGTGCGGATGGTGATGGTGGATGTGGATTCGGTGGTGAGGTGATGATGATGTATAGACTATGGATCGATGGTGGATCGATGTGGATCGATGGTGGGGCGTGGTAGGGATGGCGTGGAGTGGCGGTGGCATGGGCGGCGGGTACGCCGGATTTTGGCCGGAGGTTGGTGGCGGCGCCGGGTTAAGGAGAGAGAGGGAAGAGATGGAAATGAGAGTGTAGGTTTTGTTTATATAAATGAACCCTAATGTGAATGTGCTATATTTATATATAAAAAAGTTTTAAGATGAAGTGAAAAGAGTATAATAGTTTAGGGTTAGTGTTGTAAATATAACCACAGGGACCATAAGTGTAAATTTTGGTAAATAATGGTTCGGGACTCATTTGGGCCAGTTAACGATTTATTCAAGGCACGAAAGTTTCGCCATTGCGTTTAAAATGATTTTTCCATGAAGTATGAATATTCACATGACTAGTTTTCATAAACGTTTTATAAAATTTATAGAAATGTTTATTATTTATTTTGTGACTTGGTTAAAAATAAAAAGAAATTTTAACTCGGATATTCGCGTTATCAACAACGTTTAAATAGGTAAAATATTAAACATTTTATTTAATATTTTTATTAAATGAATAGTGATAATTAAAAATAAATTTAATTATTTTTGTGTGTCGGTACCCGTTGTGTGTTGTTCGTTAAATGTTTGCGGTGCTGTTTTAGCCCTTTTCGGCTCGTTTCCAGGTCTCGGGCAAAACTGAAATGTTGTCAGGAATGTCGTTTTACATTAAATTGCTTTAGAGTCCGAGTTGTGAAAACGTGCTTTAGGTGGTCGTTCTCATGAGTCAAGCCAGACCCAAAAAGTCAAAGGTTAAAATAGTCTTTTAAAATTTCGAAAATTCTCGGATGTTACATAAACTGGATGCCTTTATAATAATAAGACCATAAAATAAGTGATCTCAATTCACTTTATATTTTCCAAATAACATCCTTAGAGGAACTAGGAATAAGGGAGCAAGAAGTAGCTACACTTGCATAATTAACATTTATGAGTAGTGTTAGCATTTAATTTTATATTTAACTGTGATTTTGTTTTAAGCTTGGTTTGGGGATTGTGAAAATCGATGATGATGATTATTGTCTCTTGGAGACTCCCAATTTGTGTGTTTCCCGTTCTTAGAGCCTTTTATATAATTTGAATACAATTTTAACTTAGTTTTTTATCTATTAATGAATAAATGGTTAAAACGGGGCATTTTCGAAACAAATGACTTTTCTTATACCCCCTTGATGAACAGCTTTGTTTTATTGTTTGATGTGAGGGATTATTAGTTAAGGGGGTTACAAGATTTTCTTTCACAACGTATGTATTAAACATTGCATGTGGGACCATCAATGGCTTAGTGTGGGGGAATTTTGATGTGTGCTTAAACACACATCATTTTTATACCAAAAAACACACTAAAACGGACTAATAACCATAAAATATGTGAAATTATATTGCAAATATGTTATTATGTCTTGCATGTACAAGGGTTTGAAAACAAGGCAAAAACGGTGATTTTCAGATGAGTTTCGATGACGTTTTCACGTTTATCGAGATTCAAACGAAGTCGGAAAAATTCCCCGAACACTCCATTGGAAAGAGCACGAAATTACGAGTCCATCGGTACCTTCCGCACCTTTTGGACCAGCCCAATTATTCTTAGATGGACTGGTCTAATTTCTATTTCACCTTTCTTTAAATAAAACCTGTATCCACCTTTGATGAGGTGTCATTTATACACTATATCAGGGTCATTTAACCCTCTAAATCATGTAAATATGCCCAGATAATATGCTTAATCGTTTGTTTTCAGGTTTTTAGCACTTAGATGACATTTGGAGGAAATACACGTGACTTGGACTCATTTGGAGAAGAAACGGACAAGACTACGGCTCTACACCAAGTATCTTGAAGAACCACACATACAGAGCGTGGAGACAGCGTCACAAGTATAAAGCGACGACGTCGTGATTTGCAAAGTGACGCCGTCAAGGATTTTGTGACGACGTCAGAACGTAGCTGCCTGAAAGAGGATATATTATCATCAACGTGGCGACGACGTCATGGTTTCAAAGTGACGCTGTCGCGTCGCTTTTCTTATAAATACAAAACCGATTTTAGGGTTTTAAGTATGTAACTTTGTATAACTTTTAGGAGACGAACCCTAGTCATTCTAGCAGCTTTTTGGCCGTCCTTAGGGCCTCAAAACCCTATTGTAACTGACCTTAATCCATGTTTTAATCAAGTAAGATTGTTTATCTTTAATCATTCAATATGTCTATGTGTTGTTTGATTGATTTATGTTCTTGCTTTCTTTATAACATGCTAGGCTAAACCCTCCTTTGTATTTACTTATGATTGTATGAAACTTAGATTGTAGATCCTTTTAATGTTGCTTCTTGTGATAGATGATGACATCAAATAATGTTACATTTATACCATCATTTATCCTAAGTAATTTACCCACTTTTATATAATTATTGCAAGAATTGTTACTTAATTGCTTAAAGGTGTTAATTGCAGTAATTACGAAGTGTTTTGTGAAGACAAGCTAAAAGGAGCACATTTTGGAGCTTAAACGAAGATATTTGAAGATTACTTAATTCTGACTGCATACGATGTATCCAGCAAAGAAGATACGGCGTATCAGCGCCTGGACTTCACAAGAAAACACGTATGTTCAATTCCCAATATGGCGTATCCTGCTGAATACATACGCCGTATCCAGCTGGTCAAACAATCAAAGATCCTGCATTAATTGTGATTAAAAGGAAATTATTACTGATTGATTATAAACGTAGCACGCACTCTAAGGAATTCACCCCTATACGCCGTATTGACCTCATTCAATACGGCGTATCCACTCAATTTTAGAGACTATAAATAGAAGACTCAAAATGAGTTTTCAATGTGCAAAATCATATTCTTTATACCATAAACTCAAAAGTAGATTTTCTGAAGTGAAGAGGAGCAGCCAAGGTCAAGCATCAAACCTAATTCCATAGAAGACACCGTGTAATTCCTATACTCTTGTAATCATTTAATTTTTGGTATCGTTCGGTAAAACGTTTAGTTTACCTTGGTTATTTGATCACACTTGTATTATTACAATGTTATAGGCTAATACCCTTGGGTATTAGCCATCTTAATAAAGATTTAATGTTTAGTTTGTTTAATCTCGATTGCTTAATTTATCATTGATTGTTTAATTATGTTTATCACCTCATACTTGTCTATATGATTGAATATGAGACCTATCATTCAACTGGGTCTAGTGATACTGACCAAGTAATCTAGATACTGGGATAGCTCTCCATATCATGTTTTATATATCTGGACCAATAGGATCACAAATAATGCCCTGTCTTTGCCTTTTGATTAATGAGCTTAGTTGGACCGGCAGGTGACCTGTATGTTTCAACAAGTATGTTCTTAATTAATTGGTAAAGATTTGGACAGTGAACTACCAGTATATAAAATGTCATCAAGCAGTAAGTGTGTAAAGTCCTGATGGGCTAGGGTTTAACAATATCACAATTGCTTTAATCCCTAAGATAGATTATAATTAAACTAAAAGGATGCTTTATGCGGATGCGTTAATTGTGACAGGATTCAACGTGTTCTAGGCTACTTAGGGATGATGTCCGCCTAAAGTTTATGAGAGTGGTATGCCGCCTCGAGATAAGCACTCATTTTACTAAATAAACAAACCAGCATTTAATCAGATTTAATATGGCTAATACAGTTTTCTATCATTTGGCTTGTACCGCTCTTTTATCTTTTGATTATCTTCTTGCGTGATTATTGTGTATCGAATTGATTTTAGTCACCATAAAACCTGTGCCAGTCTCTCAGGCTGAAACTCCCTCCCCCCCTTATAATTAGAACTAGGTTTAGCATAGGTTTAACAAGTAATTAGAATTAACTAGTCTAATTAGATTAACTAAAATACTTATAGAATATAAGGTTAACTTCATCGCTCTTAGTGTTCGACACCTTACTTACCACGAAACTCCATCTTGATCGGGTATACTGCCCGTTAAAGTGTTGTTTTAGGATAAGTCGGCTAAATATAAATTTAAAACTTGGTAATCAATTAATTTAACCTACACAAAAACACATCAGATGTGCGTGTTAGGCTTTAGAAAACTAGCCATAAGATATTAAATTGGTATAGATGTCTAGGGAAACGCGAGTGTGTAGAAAGGATACCATCCGGTAACAGTCTTCATACTACCTTACCCCCAATATGGTTGATCCCTCTTAAGATATTTCAATTGCATTTAATATACTCATAGGGGCCTTGTAATAGTCTTCATACTACCTTACTTGTGCATTGCCTTAACGGAATATTAAATAGACGGCGGGTTCGTGTAATTCGTTCATGACTTAGGAAATACTTACATAGATCATTACGAGTGTGACAAAGCAATGGGATTAGGAGAAACAATCTAAGGAGTAGTACATGATTTGCAAAGTGACGGTATCAAGGATTTTGTGACGGTGTCAGAACGTAGCCACCTTAAAGAGGATCTAGAATCATCGATGTGGCGACGACGTCATGGCTTCAAAGCGACGTCGTCGCGTCGCTTTTCTTATAAATACCAAACCGATTTTAGGGTTTTAAGTGTGTAACTTTGTATAACTTTTAGGAGACGAACCCTATTTATTCTAGCAGCTTTTAGGCCGTCCTTAGGGCCTCAAAACCCTATTGTAACTGACATTAATCCATGTTTTAATCAAGTAAGATTGTTTATCTTTAATCATTCAATATGTCTATGTGTTGTTTGATTGATTTATGTTCTTTTTTCATATCCATAAATCAAATATATGAAAAAAATGCCCTTCGCGTTTCTTCTATAAATCTTCACGGACGAAACACTTACTTGATATGAAGGGTGTTTTAAGCTTATTTATACGTTTATAAGCTTATTCGTTTTTAGCTTATGTTTCATAAGCTCAATTATTTTGGGACTCGTGAACTTATATAAATTTATTATATCATAACAAATTTATATAAACCTATAAGTTTCAAAATAAGCCGAAAAAATTAGTCTTACAAATATAAACGGGAAACAAATAGACTCGTAAGCTTGTAAATAAGCTTAGGCAGGCTGCCCAAAGTTCCGGAGTGTGTTTACAAACTTATCTTCTTCTCGTATCTAATTCTACGCAAGACCTGAAGCTGAAGGCGAACGGCGAATAAATTAACAAATGAGGGGTTTTTTCAAGTTGTTAGCAAGTCACTTTGGCTAGTTGTGATACGTAACCACTAGACGACTTTGGAGATATATTTAGGAGGGTTGATTTGCACATTAACCACACAAGTGATTGCACAAAAAACCACAAATTCTTAGTTGTGTTTTTTTTTTGTTTTTAATCCATATGCCTTCACACATGTAATTTTGTGGTGTGCACATCACTTGTGTGTTGCATGTTCATCTCCTTTTTAAATTGAAGGACGTCTTAATGAATTGTTAATACTCAAATGAATGATTAAAATATTCCGTAGGTCTAGTCAACACCTAATGACACTTGACTATTCTATTCAAAGCTCGATTATTGGTGCTATTAAGTTACAAACTTTTTTTATACGTCCTCTAAAACCAACTTGAAGCATGGTTTATATCCACACTCAGTCGACACACCAACTCCATCAACCACGAATATCGAGTCGATCCCAATCTAACTCGTACAAATGCTTGTCGAACGTATCCCGTGCTACAGTCCTTTGATTCAACTCTCCAAGCTCGAACCAATCGTGTAATCAGCATTCTAGCCGTCGACCCTTCTCTTTCACTCCACTCTCTCAGTGTAGTCATTAAAACATTACTAGATACAGATGTAGATGTACTTAAACTAATACTCGAGTACGAAACTGACGTTTGGAACCATGATAACTATTCATTGGTTAAAGATGATCTGAAACAAGCATACAAACACTTGACTTCCTCAAATCTATTGAGGACCGCTTAATGCATGCTCGGTCTAGCTTATCATTTCTACAAACTGCTGTCGATCAGTGTGATGAAGATGGTAACTATTTGAACACCCTTGAGCAGTTTAATAAGTTTAAAGCTTCAGACAATCCGTTTCAATGATTTCTTTGGCATCGTTGGTATTGTAATGAAAAACAATTTTTATTGTTAAACAAACTACGAATCCACACGGTTGAAGTTGTTAAGAAGCTGGATTCGGTGAAGACGTGGAGAAGATTAAGTAATGTGATATTTGTCACCACTTTTAGTACTGTCTTGATTTGCTCAGTAGTAGCGGCAGTGTTGGCTGCTCCTCCACTGGTGGCAGCGCTAGCTGCAGCAGCAACATTAGTGCCGTTGGGATCAAT
Organism: Tanacetum coccineum; assembly: GCA_026074375.1. Classification (NCBI taxonomy): domain Eukaryota; kingdom Viridiplantae; phylum Streptophyta; class Magnoliopsida; order Asterales; family Asteraceae; genus Tanacetum; species Tanacetum coccineum. The sequence goes on along the minus strand of BQNB010062281.1, from coordinate 29,460 downwards.
GGGTAAGTGGGTCGATTCATTATCAAAAGTATAGAAAGAGTTAGGATATCATAAGAACACAATGAATGTGATGAAGGTACAAAACGACGTATTTGTGATTAAAGATTTGGAAAATATTAAAGCTATTGTCGACAGAATGGAGATAAAGATGGATGGTATGTTAAAGTCTGCTGATTTTGTTATCGAGGAAGGGGTCGAGGAGGCAGTGGGGATTGGGGTGGATGAGATAAAAAACCCAGTGAAGGAGTTTGGAAGACTCATGGATGATTTGATTGATCAATCTGTCAAATCTATAAGTGATATAAAGAGAGCAACAACGATGATTTTGGAGAAAATTAATGAGCATCCTCGGATAACTGGTTGAATGACTTACCGGCCTCAGATAGATCTACTAGGAAAGGTCATAAGCATAATGCCTATTATGCATGTTACTTTTTATCTATTTATTCTTAGCTTAGTAGTCAAAGGGTCGAAACCTCCAAAAGAGCCTTGTAAACAATATTATGTTTCATAAATATGAAATTTTGATAACCAAATCAGTACAAAATCATTTGCAAAGTTTGAGGCATTTGGATCGTTTGGAAACCAAGCTCGTGCGCGGCCCCAGGTGCCCTCAACACACACTCAGAGCCAAATTTATCATTCAAACCGGGCTTGCATTAATCTTGATGGTAGCTTCTTATTATTTGCCTTTCTGGTACACAACCAACAACCTTTAATTTCTTCCATTCACAAATTTGATACAATGGAAAATCCAATAAAGATAAATCACTATAAAGTTTATGAAAACTAACAATCAAACATAACGATATTGCTAAACTGATGACTTGAGTGTACAATATGAATACAATCAAACATATGAAGCATACTTATTCCTTAGTGAACTTAGGATTTTTTCTCAAGACCTTTCTTAATGTCAAAAGATATACTTGAGAAAACTTCTTATTAGCACTTGTGGGATTGTCTATATGCATAAGTATTTCCGAAAAACAGTAGAATTAACCAAAGTGCATAGACCATAGTTGATATAACACACTGGGGTGTGCTAGAAATGAAAATCCAGTTTCAACTAAGAAGTGTTTTAACTTATCGCGTAGTCTTGAGACTAGCTCACCACATAGACTTGCACCGGAATTGAGGAGCCTGCTTGCTTCTCTTGGAACATATATAAAGGAGAATAAAACAGATTAAACACACTAGTTGTTCTTTTTTTTAGCAGAACACACTAGTTGTTCTGAATATTAAGAATCCATAAGATAGTTGACTTGTAACCTGTTATTTTCAGAGCTTATAAGCATAAAACTTGAACTCACATGTATGATATTCAAACTAACAATCCTCTAGTTGTCCTAATTATGAACGACCACCATGCAGAATGGCAAACTAGCATTTAGCATGCTGTTTTCATGACAAATTGCTTGATGCAAACACAATTAGCCGCACTTAAAGATGATGGAATAATCTTTCTAAAACTATAAGTTACGGCGCAAAAAAAAAAAAAACTTCTCAGGTTGATAAAAGATTGTCCTGTAAAGACTGAATGTCTGAATTGAACTCAATAAATGTCACCATTGTTCATCATTTTTTGCTTATTAGCAAATAATAAAGGTCCAATATATCCAAATTTGTAGAAATGTACTAATTTTATCATGATTAAAATATTACTTATGAAGTAGTACCAAGTAGACAAGTAACATTAACCAACTTAAACACGAGGATCATTAACTACTCTTAGTAATGTAATGTTCGATTATATAAACATCTACTTCTGCTTTTGCAATTAGCTTTTCTGAAATATAAAACACAGTGTATTAAAAATTAAGTTTGTTAGAGTTTCAACATATCTGATTCGTTTTTTTTTTTCCTTCTTTCTAAATTGAGTTCTTTAAGCTATCTTAAACTGAAGCATCATACTAATCTACTTCTACTGATGCCACTACTTACCAAATGCTTTTTTTCACTAGTCTAAAAAGGTAGATGGATGCTTCCTCTATTTCTACCATGAAATAATACTTATAAATTCTCACAACTTATAATATTTTTTATATTTGAAAAGGTCCTACGTACCACCACTCACCAAATGCCTTTTTTCACTTGTCTAAAAAGGAAGAGGGATGCTTCCTCTATTTCTACCATGAATGATGAAATCTATATATAATAAGTTCATGCGTCAAGTTCATGCATCTAAATATTATAAATTCATGCATCTAAAGTTTAGTGTTGTGTTAAGTTTGTGCCAGCTAAGTACTTAATATGTTGACACCTTATATCTTAATTATTTGTAAGCCTAAACTTAACATGTTCCATATGAATGTAAATGCTACTCTAAACCTTAACAAGATAATAAGTTAAATGGATGAGTTGTTAAATAACTATAATATAAAATTCCATGCGCTGAAAGTTTAGTGTCCGTTTAAGTTTTGACACCAGAAGTACTTGATATGTAACCACCTATTACCTAATTAACTTTGTTAAGCGTAAACTTAAACATATTCATATGAATGGTATGTATAATGCTATGCTACTCAAAACCTTTAACAAAAAAAGTAAAATGATGGAGTTGTTAAACAAAATTGATAATAAATTTTTAAGTTTAAAGCTTTATGTATCCAAATTGTGCCATATTAGCACTTTAAGTGTTGCCACATCCCATAAGCAAACTATGAACTTTTATTGCATAGCTTACTTTGTTGCTGTTTAGCTTAGCCAATAAACGTACAGTACTCTAGTATACACTTATGTTTACAAGGTGGTTTATATCTTTACCATTTGAGTGAGATAACTTAAATACCTCTTTGACATCGCTAACCTAAAAACTCAACTTTTTGATATACATTGCAAAGAGTTATTTAAGATATCTCACTCAAAAAGCTGAGTTTTTAGCTTAGCGATGTAGACTTTTATTGTACTCTATACTTGGCTCACTTTTCTTGCTTATGTTTACAACGAGCATTAAATCTTTATCACTTAGTGAGACACTTTAATACATCTGGACGTGCTCAAAAACTTGTATTTTTTTTACAGATTACTTACCCAATTTTTAAAAGGGGCAATTTTATATTTTTCTTCTTTTTAGTTTAAAAATACAAAATTTACCGCAAAAATTGCATCAAATGATTGTACATTATGTATTCAATGAATGCCACATAAACACTCAACAATTTGACATCTCATAACATATTAGGATATTTTTTAAATTAGTTTGTTATTACATATCTTATCTTATAAGAAAGTATTTAGAACTTCATACATCATCATAAAATGTTTTAAAACTCAACAATTATACTTAGAAGTATAGAAGTTTTATCTAAACTTGAAGATTAGATGCGTCATTTTTTTTTAGAACGGCAACTATTATAAAACCAACTAGCAAGAAGCTAGAAAAAGAAATACAAAGAGATCAATAGGGGTGGTTGCAACTCAACTATCCTAACTAAAGTACATTTAATTGATACTCATTTGATCGATATAAAAACACAAGCATAATCTAATTATAGTTTACTATTTTTACACATACTTCAATTTGGATGCTAAAAGGTCCGCTTTAGAGTTTTGGCACATGGCCATCAAATTTCACTGGACGGCTTTGAAATTTATCTTGTTACAAAATCACAGCCTTTCTTCCTTTTATCTCTTACACGAAACACAAATACCTATTTTGGGTTTTCTCAAATCTAAAACACAAAAACACCCTTTTTGGTTGTTTTGATTTCGAAACACAAACCCTCACATGGTATATGAGTTTCGGATTCAAGATCATTGATAAGGTCTCAGGTAGTTGTTTTCTATGTTTTTTGTTTTGGTTCGAAAAACAAAAGCACGGAAACATAACTAAAACCCTTGAAACTTGGAGTTGAGATCAACAAAGATCATCTAATCTTTAAAGATCGAATGAACGCATCCCGACCTTTCAATTGATTTTGATCTAAAGGCTCATATTAAATTCAAAATTTCAACATCAAGGGCAAATCTGTCCAAATATAAAAAGAAAAAAATTTCATGTCTTTCATTATCCCAAAAAATAAGGGTTTTCTCTCTCAAAAACACACACTTAATAAAAAAACACGCACCAGACACGCAATCGAAAATCATCATCTAATTGAATCCAAAACACTCAATAAACTTTTGATTTCACCCACAATTATTGTTATTTATGGTAGTTTTTCAAAATTTCATATCAAAACCAATATTTTTGCTTATATTTCAGGTTCATTATCTACAAAATCACAAAAGGTTAGCTATTAGTTAATGATAACAAGTAAAAAGGACAAAAATGTAAAAAAAGAGGTTGTTATGAAAAAATTAGTTGATGTATGAAAAAATGAGGTTATAGAATGAGCAAAATCGTGTAGAATGAAACAGTATTCATCTACAATTTGTAAAAATCAATAAATGTTTTTATGAATATTCACATGGTGATTAACTAGGCATCTGAGCTGACACAAGGCCGAAGTGGGTGGGTTGGTTGTGGTTGATAAGAACAAGTGCGAAGAAGTTAGCAGAAGTACGTTTGCAGCTGTGCATACACCGGGCTGTGTATTAACAATGATGTCCTTTTTTCTATCTCAAAAACAACTGATGTGGTGTGTTAAAGTTGTTTATTTTTGTTTTTTAGTTTTATCATTTTTTTTCACATCAGTGCTTGCTCGAAATGTTAGTTTATGGTTTGTAGCATTGTTATTGTGTAGTTTGCGATGTGTGTGAGTATTGTGGCTTCTACGCAGCTACTAGGCATGGTTGTGCATATCGACTCATACGGATGCTAGGAGTTAATTTTGGAGTTGGGAAAACTACGCATTGTGATATACAACGCATTGACTGAACATATACCAAGTAAGATTTCTCCGTAGCTTACAAAGGACGTGTGTGGTTTGTAATTTAAGGTCTAACGATTGGTCTTCTTCACTTGTTTACTACAGTTAACAATAGATAGGATGTAACACTTCAGTCAATGGAATTAAGCTCTCTAATTTTATACCAGTTAAAATGAAAAAAACATAAAAGGTTGTAGAGATGGTTAAGGTTGAGAGAAATATGCAGTCGCTTATCAACACCTTATACAGAATAAGAGAAGAGGTGGTGCAGGAATGTGACAATGTAGCACAATACAAGGTAATTAATTACCAGTTTAAAAAATATTTATAAAAAAAAAAAAAAAAAAAAAATAACAGTTATAGTCTGTTACAACAAAGCATATTTATTCTGTGTAAATCACTTGTGAGTCTTGTGTAAAATCACATGTGATTCTTAGTGTAAAGTCCACTTGTGATATTCAGCATAATTTTGAGTTTGTGGTCTCTTTTATGTTATGCAATAGGTTTAGTGCGTTCTCCTTGAAGACGGGTCATGAATGTACTTGTATCATGGTGAACAAGCGACGAGAATTGATGTAGTTGAATAAGCGACCAGCGCGTCTGAAGAATTTCATACTTAGTTAGATTTTTCATTTTTCAATAATTACTTGGTTATATTTGGTTTTTTTCTGTATTTTTTGTTGCACTGTTGGAAAAGTGTTATGCGGGTCTTAATTCAACTATGTTTAATTGAATACTTTTTGTTTGATGTTCTAGCATATTTGGTATTTTTAACTGAATAAAAATGCAAGTTATAAAGTTCCGTCCTCAAAATCACATGTGATTTTAGAATAATCACATGTGATTGTGAAACTTGTAAACCTTAATACAGAATCATATGTAATTCATAACAAAATCACATGTGATTCACAACTAAATCACATGTGATTTTTGAACAAATCACATGTGATTTGTGAGCTCAAATCACACGTCATCTGGATATAAAAACTTTTCCATGCTACAACCATCATATTATGGCATTAGAAAATGATATTTCATCCTACTTGATATGCCTACAAATCCTTCTACTCATAGGATTCTGACACGTGTCAGAACTGACGGTTTGGATAAGGAGAGGAGAAAAAATATAAAATATTATTATATGTGTAGAAGGATATGTAGGAATATATTGTAGGGGGATATAGCAACACTCTATGGCATTTCACAAAAAAAAATAAGAATACAAATGTTAAAACATTCAGCATAATAACACGTAAAAATACATTTCATACTTATGATATACGCATACTTGTTCACACTTGTTGAGTACTACGACCATCAATAATTATCAAAAGACAAACATCACCATCTAAACTTGTCTAGAAATTACAAACATAAAACAAACTACGACCATCAGTTACCTAAAACAGACTACCATCATTTTTACCATTGGTTTACCAAAAACTACGATTCAAAATCGTTTACGACCAATTAGTTTTACCAAAAGAGACTGTCTTCTTAGTTGCTTGATCCTTTGCAGCCTTTAACTTCGGTTTAAGCTTATCTCCAAATTTCTCACATCGCCACTTTTCTTTTTTACCGATCCACCTGCATCAAAGAATTGGTAATCACAAAATAAATGTAACAAATAACAATATTCTACTACTTTAACTACAAAAAAATTACTGATTATCAAATAAAAAAATAACAACGTCAATAAAAATCACATGTGATTTATCATTAAAACTATTTATATAGTTTATCTAATTTATCAACATCAAAACAACATTAACTACTTTTAACTACAACAGTGTAGTTGATGTTATTGGAGGTAGGCTATTTCAACACATCATACATGATACAACCAAAACAGAAAGAAAGAGTTGCAGCCCCGTAGTTACTCCATAGTTGATACAACTATGCCATGAAACCACAAATATCTTTCAAACTAAAATTCAAGTTTTACATTGATCAACCTTCATTCAATATGAATATATATTTCTATCCCAAGCATAAAAAAGATCAATTGCCACACTTCAAGCCTAAGATCAGTGATTTAGGCGTATCAAACATCCACTTATGGTATCATGCTGCTTGTAAGCTAGTAAACAAAAGATTATTTGCGATTACGATAGTTAGTATCCTCATGGGTGGTGATTTGGGTCGATGAGCAGAAACTACCATCCTATACAACCCATAATTTAGCGAATGCATTTAAAAGTAGATTCTAACATATGGAAAATTCAAGATAGGAAAATGGAATTATTCCTTTATCCAATTTCCATAATTATCACAAAAGGCCATTAATAGCGTCATTTGGCTTGCCAATTTACCATGTCTGTTGTACAACACAGAATTAACATCATTCAATCAATATGATATCATAAAAGCTTAAATACTTAAGTTTTCCAAATAAGCACTTTCTAGACATAATTAGCATTAAAACAGTAAGCTTCGACACTACATTTCTCAGCAAGCAAGTACTAAAGAAAATTCAAAAAGAATGAACTTTTTTTGCAATTAGCTTGCATTTTCACTACTGTTGTGGCATTCTGGAAATGAATTACAATATAAGGTGGTATTTGGCATTGTGATTTAAAACTGATTCAAATGAATTACCTATGAGACCAGCCTTATAACTACATCCAAACTCAGCAAGTCTGCGAGATCAGACTCAATCACAAAACTATGACCAAAAAGGTTCTGGTTTTTCTTGTTGTTTAAAAGGAATACGAAACTTGCAGCTCAACAATATGGGCATGCCTGTTTTGACCCGTACAAAAAATGACCCATTCTATACCTTAAATCAGATCCGTCAATTTCTATTATGTACCAAAAAGTTTAAGAATAGTAGCATACTGTCTTCCGTCTGCATCTACTCCCAAGTTTTTCAAAGTTTTTGCACCTTTTGTTGTAACTCATTAGGCGTTCTGCTTGGTTAATCCACAAAATCAAATATTCAAACACAAAAACACAACTCAACTGCACTACTGCTAATATTCAACTTTTATTAGTTTGATTATCTAATTAAATCTATAACCTGAAATCTACAAACTGAACATCAAAATATACAAAACACAATTATGTTTATTATCTACTGCTTCTACTCATAATCAATTGAAAATAAACGTATTATAAAAAAAATTACCGGCAACAGTAGCGTCAATTTTTACACATGAATAATCGATCTTTAATTTACCCTTACTCGTCGGTATTTCATCTCGTATATCTATTAATCATATGATTTGAGGGTCAAATTGGGGTTAGGTGTGAGTGATTGAAGAATTTATTGAGATATATTAGGTGTGAGAGATTGACTATGTGTTAAGTGTGAGTGTAAATGAGCATAACGCAGTTGAAAAAGACGTGGTGGGGTATTGACCATGTATACCCCTATGATTAAATGAGACATATATGTTTTTTTATTAAATAATTAGTAATTATCTCAGCCATCATATGATAAGTAAATGGAAGGTGGGGATTGTTTCAGCAGATATATGATAAAAAAATGGATCTACATTGATCTTTTTCCTGAAACTTATCTTAAACACATGTTGTTGACATTTTTTTTAATGTGTTTGTGTCAAGATCGATGACGGGTGTCTAATAGTGGTTTTAGGCGTCGGCAAGTATTGTTAGAATTAGGCGTAGGGTTTTCATCCAACTACCTATACCTTTCGATCTAAAGAGTGTCAGATTGGAGATTAGGTTTTATTTGAATAGTTTGTTGTTCAAAAAGAAAGTGATTGTAAATATCATTTTTGAGGATATAGAAAACAGTAAGGTATTAATTAAAAGTATTATTTATAAACCAATAAGTTTAAATTGTGGAATGTTTTGGTTCATGTTTAGTAGACGTGTTCTGTTTTACTAAGTTCGGTGGATTTTATGAATCATTCATTTAGAAGTTTTGTAGGAGGCGAAATGACAATGCTAGGGTTTGAAAAGGAGTAATGCAACAACACATAAGTTTACGAAAAGAATATGTCACATCTCCCCATACGGACACCTGACGAATACGTGTCCGAGGCGTGACGTCATCGATGATATCGAACACCAGCACGAGAAGAACGAACTCTAATAGACGTTTGAAATCATAACTCGTTGCATTATTTAAAAAAAAATAAGTTTTACAAGATTCAAAAGAAATTAAGCATTTGCAGAAGCATAAGTAAAATGTAGCGGAAGCGAAATTTATGTTTTCAAAAGACAACGAGTATGATAATTTGATAAGTCTTGAAATAGGGTATCTATTCACGTATACTCCACATAAGCACATCAGAAGAAGCCAAAGCTAAGTACCTAAGAAAAACATGCTACAACTGGTCGACATACAGTTGTGAATTCATAAGGTTTAAGAAAAACATTTATGAGGATCAAAAACGTTTAGTAAATACTGCCTTACTCGTAAGTATCATGAGAAAGTGATGTTTAGTAATCAGAAAACGATCCACCAACAGTAGTGGACCACAAGACTTCAAATCGTAATACGACAGTTACAAGGAGATAATATCGTCACATAAAATGGGTGGGTATTTACGTTGCACTAAGCTCATGACACCGAAGCCTTAAGTATACGTTGTTATAAGTTGTTGCCCCGAGATGCATTTCCTAACACCTAGTTCCTCAAATGAAATGCTGACCGTTGACATGGTTATTGCGTTGTTATCCTACCCGATGGGAGTTCATCCCAATAGATCTATTCGACAGCTATCACCTGCTCCCTCAACAGGAACCTCCAGTCAAGAAATATTAACGTTCATGATGGGGGACTTTGTGAGCAATAGGTAACTTAGGCCCCCCCCAAACCCCCACCCCGTAAACAGGGAAATTCTCACGTAAAGTACTTGTGTCCAAAGTAAAAGTAACCAACGTATTCGTAAAAGTTTAGCGTACTAATTATATTCATAAGTTCAAAGAACCAACGGCAACCCATAAAAAACTATGTATTTTGTATCCATACGTAAAAGAGCTGTGTAAATCAAACATGGACCAGTTTGAAATCACGATATAATGAGTTTTGAAATGTCAGTAATGTAAACAGAGCATGATCACACCCCAAAAGTAGTAAAAGTAATATGTATTACCGAGTTAAACGTTGGTCTATGAACTCACTGATGTTGAAAGAACAATTGACAGATAGGCATTCAATATGCAGCAACACAAACGAAGACGAAACGGCTCGATCAGAAAGATGCAACTTAACTTACCGCTAAAGTCCACTAGCTTAGGATATGAGTTTGGGTTTTCTGATGGATAAGTACATCAACGCGTCACGTTGATAAAGGATTGAGGTTTCAGGTTGTAAGAGTTTGGTGGTTGGTTAAATAAAATAACTCGAAAAGCATACGCCACAGTTTACATATTCCGTAAATATTACAATATGAAAAAGGAAACAATAATACAATTCATATGTGAATTATATAAAAAAAAGACAGACCAACCAAAAAATAAGTCCGCTAATATATAATCCGGTACAAGTATTATAATAAAGAAACATAAGATAAATAATTGCGATCAATAAAATTTAGACACGTTTCGAAAATCACCAATTAATTAGTAACAGTTGTTTAGTGAAAAAGTAAAACGCACTTTTAAAGCTGTGAAATTAAGTAAACGATGTTTTTCAATTTTACAAAATTATATTTTATCTTCATGTCCGTAATCATAAAATAAAATTTAATAATTAGTATTTCGTTTTCTTGACGTTTTAAGTTAAAAATAGTTAATACCTCGTTGTAAAAGTAATGGTTTCGATTTATTGAGTAGTCCTGTGTTATATATAGATTGCATATTAAAAATAATAAAAACTATATAACTTCGTCCGTTAATCGGGTTTCTAAAATAAGATAAATTTTGTAGCGAAAAATACTAAAATATAAATTTTTATAATTTCGCATGACCTAGACGTTTATACTACAGTGTCAATTTTACCAAAACCATGTTTTCCCACTAATCAATCATCCGGTGTTGCAAAATACTGCGCGTGTTTCATTTGTATTATAATCTAGAACAATATCGGAAGAAGAAAACAAAAATAATAAAACCAAACACAAATACTTAATTTTAGATAATCGGCAATAGCCAACGCCCTATGGGGCTGAAACCAAACACCCCGATTTTTTTTTTTTTATTTTTTTTTTTTTTTTGGTTTCCAAATGCAGAACCAAACACCCATGTTGACTGCAAAACGCAAAACCAAACACACCCTACACGGGCTGTTTCGCAGCCAACCAAACACACTCTTGCTGACATTAAACAGCAAAACAAACACACCCTTATGGCTGTTAAGAGTAAACAGACACACCATATACATTTTTAAAACCCAAACGCACCCTTGTGCTGACTTTTACCAATACCAAACGCACCCTAACTATCGTTTAAACCCAGAAACAAACACCCCTTAGGGGCTGTTAACCCCAAAACCAAACACACCCGAAGGCTGTGAAACCAAACGCACCCTATGGTCATTTTACACAGCCAAACGCACCCTTGTGGGGTTTGTTTTCAGAACCAAACGCACCCTAGTGGTGCTACAACCTAAAAACGTCACCCATTATGTGCAAAAACCTCAGATCCAAAACGCACGTGCGTTTGGTGGTGACGGGTGGCGGTGAGAGTTTGGTGAGGTGTTGGAGGTGAGGTGGTGACAGCGACTGTGGTGATAGCGTAGGAGGAAGATGGACTGTGGTGGGGTGGCGTACGGGTGAGAGATGATGTGTGTTTATCGAATGGAGAGTGACGAAATGGTGGGAGGCGAAAGTGGGTTCGCTGTGTTGTTGTAGTGGTGACGAGGAAGAGATGGTGGTGAGGTGGACAGCGGTGGTGGCGTGATGGTAGGTGGCGCGTATGGTGTTGCGCAGCGGGAGTATGGGCACGAATGTGATATGTGGAGGAGATTGAGATGATGCTGAGAGGTGACGACTAGAGGTGTGGGCAGCGGCGGTGATGGCCGGAAGCCGGCCGTAATCTGAGCCGAAAAGTGAGGAGGCGCCGACAAGTATATAGGGAGGAGGAGTGGAGGATATTGCTAGGTTATATAAAAAATGATACAACCCAAAATGGGGTTTGCATACATATACTAGAACATTTTTTTTTTTTTTCTTTTGTAAATACATTGTCAAGTATAAAATAGTTTAGGGGTGATGGTGAAAATTATTTTCACAGGGACCAAAAGTGTAATTTTTGTTAAATAATAGGTTCGGACTCGATTTGGTTAGTTAACTTGATATGACACAAAATAACGCCAGATGGTTCCAAATGATTATTTCCTAATAAAATGAGATAATTTACATGACTATAATTCAGAAATGTTTTATAAAAGTCATTCAAATATTTTATATCATTTGTGTATCCACCGGAGTAACCGGGCAGCTTTGACCGTAAAAATAAAACTTTATTTTGAACATTCGCGTTTTTAAATAAACGCTTTTGATAAAATATAAAAATAATTTATTAAATATTTTTATTTAATAAAAAGTGTTAATTAAATATAAATTTAATTATTCTTGTGTCGGTACGCGTTGCGTGCGGTGTTCAAAACTTTGCGAGGCTATTTAAGTCATTTTCTGCTTGGTTTCGTGTCTCGGGTAAAACTGAAAAGTTGTCCGGAATGTCGTTTTGCATCAAATTGCTTTAGAGTCCGAGTCGTGAAAACAGGATTTAGCGGGTCGTTTTTGATAAGTCAACTTAGGAATAACATATATCTTCTCGTTTTCCAGTCAAATAAGTTTGAAAAATAAATTTGTAAATGAGAGATAATAATAATAATTATGATTTATTATTTAAATACGTTTCAAAAATTTACCGGCTACGCGGTAATCGTTTTTATGCGACAATAAAAAGTCAAAAGTCAAAAAGTCAAGTCGGACCCAAAAAGTCAAAGGGTAAAATTGTCATTTAAAAATTCTGAAAATTTCGGGGTGTGACATTACCTACCCCTTAAAAGGAATCCCGTCCCGGGATTCGATTTTTGTTAACCGATGGTGTGTCCAAGAAAAGATTTAAGATTTTAAATAACTAGTTTTAGACATGACGTTGATACTTTATTCAGCGAAAATTGATGTTTCGACACTTCTTAATAAACATAAATTTTGGCTAGGTTTGACCAATATATTTAACCCATCAAAATAGGTATTTTAGAAAAATATCATTACAAGTTTTTATGATTGATATAACGCGTTATAAGGAAAGTCCCTTAATAGTGAAAATACCAAAGGGGAAAGTGTAGGCGCGTGGGTATGTCTGTATAGGGTTTCAAATGTTTAGAGGCGGAGTCGGGTTTCTGATATTTGTAGGGTTCGACGTTTAATTTCGGACGAGGCTAATGAATGTAAGTATTCAACTTACTTAGGAAGTACAAGGATGAATCATGGCTCACCTCCGTAAGCAAACGATGCGAATAAAGTGTAACCGAACGGCTCTAGCCGCGACTTAATAAATAGACGCGCCGTAGAACGAGAAATTATAATAATAACGAAACATTGTACGCAACGTTTAAATAAACGAAATAACAACCAATAATGTTTATTATCTATGCTTTAGTTTATCAACAAAATGTGTTTTTAAATACGAACTTATTAAGGTTATGCCGAACGATGTTATGACACTCTCGACCGAAAAGTTACAATTTATAGAAAGTTTCCATTTTAGGAAGTTTTTAGTTTCGGGACGTTAATAGCGTCTCCTAATTTAATCGTTTCCATATTTCCAAAAATGAACTAGTGAAACCCTAACGTTTAACCAAAATCCTTAGCTCGCTAAATATGTATATAAAACTTGCTATACTTAGAAACGACCAACGACAACGACATTACCATTTTTAAAGAAATTCATAAACCTTCATTTAATATTATGAAGCTCCACGACATTTCAAAGACTTCGGCACTAATAAACCTTTCGAAACATTTAAAACGTCCCGTTTACCCCCCTCATTTAAAACTCGGACCATCAACTATATTTTTATAAATCACCCATGGACTTGACCATAAACTTGACCATAACACCGCCATATTTTTCCAAACTATCCAAAAAAAATTACTCCAAACTAATACAACCATATCCACTGTAAATGCTAGCCTAAACCTCCCCCCCCCCCCCCCCCCCCCAATTGTCATCTTTGTTGCCAACTCACGGATCTTACAACCTCTCAAAGAGAACAACTTATATGTTGAAAGCCGCAAAAATCTACATTTAAATTTTTTTTTTTTTGAACGCAACTATTATCAATCAAACAGCAAAGGCGCTATAAAAAAAACATTACAAAGAAATCGAATATGGGTTCTTTAACCAAAACTCCCAAGAAAACGAACTAATACAACGATTAACACACCAATTAAAAGAGGAGGAGGGCTATATCATCAAAATCACGGAGCGCCTTGGCGGAGAGACATCAAAGATCAACCTGTTCCGAAAAGACCAAATATGGCCACCCTATTGTCGAAGTGGAGAAGACCTCCCTCCAACATAGCAAATAACAATGGAGTCGTTAATCAAAAGTAAAAATATAAGCAATACATAACAAAAAAACCATAACAAAAGTGACGGAATGGGCGGAGAGGAGACATTTCAAAAAAAAAATATCCCATAATAAAGGTCACCAAATGATAGGAACTCACGGGTGAGCTTAGCGGTAAGGCGGACGAAATATTGCACACTAAGTCGTTTAGTGTTTTCCGAGGATGAATCAAATCCATTAGCTCAAGAGTGCACAAGTCGGTTAGCTCCATAAACAGTTCATGATTACAAGGTTTTTGTAACGGCAAAGTAATAACTTAAGAATGAGATAAGGTAGTTCAAGTGAGGCCTTAAGATTCTGCTGAGTGGTAAGACACGATTGTCTTTCTAGATCTTTTTAACGATTACGGTGATTATCAGGTTCGAGTCCATACTCGTGTCATATTGGATACCATTAAGTCCACTCATTTATAATGTATTATTTACATAAAGAAACGTCCCAACTTACGTAAATAATGAATTGATAAACTTAAGGGTCGGAAGATTTACAATTTTATTTATTTAAATGAACGCGTCCCCAATCTCCTTAAATACAGAGATTATAAATTCAGCCTACTTAAGATTTTCGATCAATACGCGAACTCCACAAAATTCCTGCAAGGTGGTAGGATACATGACGAGTCGGTGGCTGACCTATTGAGTATGGAACGAGTGGTTTAAAACTCATCTTTCGGAGACAGGGATAAAACAATCAGGGGAGAATCGCCATAGAGTTCAAAATAGTTGAGAGTATACGTTAAACAAATAAGATAAAAGATCTTTATAAACGAGTTTACATAGAAATTATCATTTAAACCTCCTGTTACAAGTCCAGCCTATACAAGACTTGTAATACTTAGATTCATACATAATTCTACGTAAACAAAACTATGACGGGTTTCGTGTAAAACAATATTGTATAAGGATATGAAAAAAAAATAAGTTTAGACCATGTCATCACTCACAATGTCTTAGACCAAATTATAGACCATTGTGTCATCCAACAATATCTTAGGAAAGGATTAATATTTATATAGACAACTTCCATATAAGTAAAAAATAAAAAATATACGGTAAGGCAAACGAAAACCGCAAGAGAAAAAATAACCCACAAAAGAAAAGATAACCACAAAGAAAAGATAATCGCAGAGAAAAGATAACCGCAAAGAAAGATAACCGCAGGACAAACGCAAGCGTAAAGCAAGATGATACTCACATATCCGCCATAGCAAAAACACGTATAAGGCACACATAAAAGCACGTAAGGATCACATACTGGTTATAGACCAGATCTAGATATTCTACCTAGATATTTCTAACCTAGATCTCTTTATAAACCTTAGCTCCTGATACCAATCTAACACACCCCCAAACAGGCCTGAACGGCATACGTGTTCCCGGAAGGCCGTAGTCATAAATACAATCGCACAAAGCACGAGAGAACGACCACTAATGGACGTTTTAAAAATCATAACTCGTTGCATTGTTTAAAAAAAATAGATAAGTTTTACAAGATTCAAAAGAAATCAAACATTTGCGGAAGCGTAAGAAAAATGTAGCGGAAGCATAATTTGGTTTTCAAAAGACAACGAGTATGAATGAGAAATAAAGTCTTGATAAATATCATATTGCACGTAGACTCCACATAGCACGTCAAAGAAGTCCAAAGCTAATCACCTGAGAAAGACATGCTAAAAACGGTCAATATAAAGTTGGTGAACTCATAGGTTTAAGTAAAACATTTATGAGGATCAAATACTGCCTTACCCGCAGATTAATAAAAAGTGTTTAGTAAACAGAAACGTTCAACTAAAGTAGTATGGACCACAAGTTTCCAAAACGTATGCAACAGTTATAACAGATACAACTTCACATAAAAGGTATTTACTGTTGCGCTAAGCTCATGACACTGAAGCTAAATTTAGTGATGCATCGCAATAATGCCTAGAAAAAAAATAAAAATGGGGGATGCTAGAGCTGCCCCACAGGTGTCCGACCAAGACACCCCAAAGTGTTTTGACATGTTATGTATCCGTTTATCGGGAGCCTCGTAGGTAGTGAGCGCTACTCACCCAGATAGGGATAATTAGTCCCAATAGATCTATTTATAACACTCACGCTTACTGAGACCAATCCAATTTGGTAATAACCATAATTACACGGTTTCAGATAGTTTGGGTAAGAAAGTGACTAATTCGCTACACTAGGCAACACGTAAACAGGGAGAGTAAATCAAGATACTTGTGTCCATAGTAAAAACAACCAACGTTTTCGTAAAAGCTTAAAGTACTTATATCCATAAGTAAAAACGAGTGTGATATCAATCATGTAACAAGTTTGTAATCAATGTATACGAGTTTGAACTTTAGAAGTGTAAACAAGTTTGTAAACGAGCATGTTTCTCACCCCAAAGATATAAAACATTTATCCAAAACGAGTAAAAGTGGGGCTATGAAATCACCTTGATGTTGCAGAATAATTAGAAGAAAGGCAACTAATAAGCACAAAACGGCTTGACTAAGAAGATGCAGCTTAACTTAACAGTTATATCCCACTACTTTAGGATGATGAATTGGGTTTTCCGATGGATGAGTACATCAACGCGACACGTTGATAAAGGATTTGGATTTCAAGTTGTAATAGTCTGGTGGTTGGTTAAATAAAATAAATCGAAAAGCAAACGCAAAGTATGTAATATATTCCGTATATATTACATATGAAGAATAAACAATTATATAATCCATATGGTGAATTATATAACAAAGAAAAACAACCAAAAGGATAAGTCGCAATATATAATATTTTACAAGTATTATATAAGAAACGTAAGAAAAATAATTGGAACAAAATAATTAGACCCGTGTTTGAAAATCACCAAGTAAATTAATAAAGAGTTCTTGTTTAGAAGTAAATACAACAACGTTTAAAATTAAACATTTAAATAAATTGGCGGTTTTAAAGTTTTTAACAAACTTATTATTTCAATATATTAGTCGAGAATTATAAAATAATATTTTCAAATTTAGTAAAATTTCCGCCACGCTTAATAACTAAATAGATATCTCGTAGAACAGTATAATTTTCGTTTGTTTGTCGGATTATTGTGAAATTATAATTTAATACTCTTATAAACTATATAACTTAATCCTTTTTATCGGATTTCCAAGATAATAAAAGTTTTAACGAAAAATACTAAGTATAGAAATTTCTATAAATATCGGCATGACCTATTCTTTATATAACGTACCCATTTTTTATAAAACGCCAACGTATTCCACTCCATGTTGCAAAATACGCGCGTGTTTTTATATATATTTAAACTAGACAAATATAAGAAACAAAAATAAATAAAACCAAACACACCCTTATTAGGGGCTGCTGTCCCAAACGCACCCTTATGGGTGGTTAAACAATAAACCAAACGCTCCCGTTGGAGCTGCTGTGCCAAACGCACCCTTACGGGTCGCTGGACAGTGAACCAAACACACCCTATATGGCCATAAAATACTAAATACAAACACTCTATAAAATACAAGTCTCGAAACTAACCCAAGCAAAAGGAAAGACACAAATTAAAACAACACAACCACAGGTTATAATAAGTTTTCACAAAAATAATAACCCATACTAAACTCGAGTTTAAAAGGGTAAAGTGGTGGTATGTGCTGAGCCCGCGGGGCGTGGGCTAAGTTGGTGATGATGTTCGATAGGTGGCGGTAAGGAGATGGCGCACAGTGGTGGGGTGACGATGGAGTTCCGGATATGGTGGTGGTGGCGTGGCTGTCTAGTTGGAGAGAAAGAAAAGACGAAGGGGTCACGGTGAGAATAACAGCGGTGGTGGTCAGTTGCTATAAAAGGGTGGAAGATGGCGTGGTGTTGGATGTATGCGACGTGTTGACAGTTGAGAAATAGTTTGCGACAGTGGGTGTTTGTGGTGAGGTACTCAGTGAAATGGAGTTGTGCGGTGACGAGGGGTGGTGGTGATGATGGCAGCGGGGGTGTCAAGATGAAGGTGGTGGTGGCGTGGAGCACCCGCTGTGGTGGCGACGATGGCGATAGTTGGCCGAAAAATGGCCGGAAGAAAAAGGAGGCATCGGAAAACTTTTGGAGAGAATGGGGGCTAGGTTTTGTTATAAAAATGAAGTAAACCCTAGTTGCTATGTATATATACTTGAAACTTGGAAAAACAATTGACACATGTACAATAAGTAATGGGATTTTGGATAAATTGTTACCTAGAAGGGCTGACAGTGTAACTTTTTGTTATATAATGTTCGGGACTCGTTTAGGCAAGTTTAAACGGAGGAAATCAAGACACAAAATTAACGTCGTTGCGTATCCCAAAATTAAGATTTCCCACCAAATATAAGTAATTATTTACACGACTAGTATTTCATAAATGTTTTTATAAAAAATATATTTAAAATTATTATTATTTATTTGGTACTATTGGGTGTCGAGGGTAAGCTTTGTCCGTAAATTAAAACTTTATTTTAAACTTTCGTATTTTTAAATAAACGCTTTGAATAAAATAATTCAGATAATTTATTAAATATTGATTTAGTAAAAGAGATAATTAAATATACAAGTTGAGATATTATTTTTGTGTCGGTTACGAACGCGTTGATGTGCGGGTTTTCAAAACTATTGCTGAGGGTATATAGTCATTTTCTCTGCTTGGTTTTCAGTGTCTCAGGTAAAACTGAAAAGTTGTCCAGAATGTCGTTTTATGTTAAACGCTAGTATACCCCATAATTAATAACTCATTTTGGCGGGTCGTTTTTTATTAGTCAGCTTAGGAATAAAATATATTTTCTCGTTTTCAAGTCAAATAAGTGTGAAAAATAGATTGGTAAATGAGAGATAACAATAATAATTATGATTTATTATTTAAATATGTTTCAAAAATTTATCGGCTATGCGGTAATCGTTTTTATGTGACCGTAAAAGGTCAAAAAGTCAAAAAGTCAAGTCGGACCCGAAAAGTCAAAGGGTAAAATGGTAATTTAAAGTTCTGAAAATTGCCGGTTGTGACATCAGAGGTCCCTGGTAAAAGAAACTGAAGACTCTGGTGGTTCAGTGGTCTCTGAAAAGTTCACTGAGGAGGTTGTTCCTGAGCCTAGAAAAAGCAAAAGGCATAGGCCTCCAAAGGATTTTGGACATGAATTATAATTATACTTAATTGAAGGAATAAGAGATGAGGTCTCTGACCACAACACGTCTATTGCTTATAATGTTTAAAGATATCCGAAAACATTGTTGAGCAAATGAAGTTCTCGGGATATTGCTTTCTGGAAAGAAGCAATTAATGATGAGATGAATTTTATCATGGATAACAACACTTTGGGGTGTTTGGCTGATCTATTCTCAGGTTGCAAACCTCTGGGTTCCAAAGGATGATCAAAAGAAGCGAAGGTAGATGGAACTGTTTAAAAGAAGTTTCATAGCAAGGATAAGTCATTCAGGCTTCAAACAAAAGTCAGGGATATACTACTTGATACTTATGCTCCATGGTACTATCGTACCATAAGACTGCAGAATTGCTATGACCATATATTCAACAATTCACAATCGCTTATTCATCAGAAGATGTAAGAAAACTTCTTAAATGGTGAAACTGGAAGAGGAGTCTATATGAACAACCTCGGGCTTCACATGCCTGGCAAATGAAAACCACGGTGTGTAAACTGATTAAGGTCATTTATGGACTGAAGAGAGGCACCTAAGCAATGGCATCAAAATATGATGAAGGGTTTTGTCTACTTGGTTTTATTACTTAACAAAACCATGCTTACAAATGTGTTATAATTAGCAAATTTTGATGAATCTGGTACAAGGAGTCATCATTTGCCTATATGTTGATAACATGCTCATCTTTGGCACTGACCAAGTTCAGGTTGACCTGACAAAGGAATTTCTGTCATCAAGATTTTCTATGAAGGACATGGGGGATGTTGATGTTATCCTGGGTATAAGGATTGAACATGAAAGTAATGGTATAACAATTTCTCAGTCTTATTATATTGAGAAGGTACTGAAGAAATTCAATTACTTTGATTGCACTTCAGTTAGTACTCCTATGGATACAAGTGAGAAGCTAATGCCCAATAATGGTCAGGCTGTATCTCAACTTAAGTACTCTAATGTAATTTATTGTGGGTAAACTGGGGCAAGTATACTATAATCCAGTACTCAGTACTGGCAAGCAATTTAGCGGGTACTGGAGTACTTGAAGAAAACCATGGACTATAGATTGATGTATACTGGCTATCCTTCAATGTTGGAAGGTTACACTAATGCAAGTTGGATAAGCAACAATGAAGATAATTCGTCTACAAGTGGTTTGTTTTATTCCTACTTGGTGTGGTGATATAACCACCCGCAATTTTCATAATGTAATTATCCCTCTATTAAATTAGAAGCACTGTATTATCCATCCTATATAGATACACCACCTTATACAGGAAATTTTTTTGTTTTAAATCTCATTTTGCAACGTAACTTGCATCTCTAAGTAAACGAGCTACACGCAACTCTATCATGTATTAGTATCTATGTTTACCCTCATGTAAACATCCTAATATGTCTAGTCAATATCTTAATATCATTTTAACAAAGTACATTATCCATTTAAAGTACTTTTCCAAAGCGTTATCTCAAAACAACACTTAAACGTCAACGTTTCCACATCCAAAACCCTAATATATATGTAAATTATACATATAAAATGAATGTGCAAGCCTTAAAGCATGTGTACAAGTGTACAATGCACCAAATATGAATAAATTTTCCCTCTAAAACAATGTACAACTCTTTTTAACTCAATGTACAATCCAATAAAGCATAAAATTCAAACTAGCTCATTTCCCTCCGAAATCTTAAGGATTTCGTACCACCTTTTTAGCACTAATTACGAGCACTCAATACACAATATTTAAACACTTTTCCCTCTCTAATCTCAGCTCCTACACTAACCCTTAAACTTTAATTCTAAACCCGAAAACCCTAGCAAACCCGTTACACCCTTAAACTAGTTAATAGTTTTCAAAAATCTGATCCGTTGATAAAACATAGGATCTGGGAAAAATCAATAGGCTTTGGGTATTAAGTGAAAATACTAGGTTTTATCCCTATGTCTTGTGATCATTTTGCCAGTTGACTCAACCCGATTCGACGTCGGATGAATTAGTTATAGCCGAAATGGCAAAGTGCGCTGATTCTGCACACCTGTAGTAAACGGCTATTATCTCTAGATTTTTGTATAGTAACCCCTAAATATATAAAACAAAAGGTTGTAGAGGACTAAAATATCTAACCATGCTCACTGGTTTGAGCTTCATCGGAGTTACGGTTTGTAAATGGCAACCATTTTACCGAGACTGATGTTGGCTGTCCAAAAACGGCCATGTATAAACTAAATAAATACCTCAAGCTCCTCCATGACTCACCACCACCTTCATCACCATGACCTCACCACCACATCACCATCACTCCAGCACCTTACAAGCACCTCCATCACCACCTTGTAAGCTCCTTGTCACCTACTTGTCCTTCTTGTGGCCAAAAACCCTCCAACACCCCACACCTTGCAAATCTACACTTCTAGCTCACAATACTCATCTCTAGGCATCCTTAGTCATCTATCTACAGATCTTGATCCCTTCTCCAAGTGTCCTTGGCCTCTAAGGTGTAAAACTTAGGCACTAAGGCTCCATGAGCCCTATAAATAGCCGAATACCCCTTTCCATTCAAATCACACCTCAAAAACTCATATACTCATCAATGGAGTTCTAACTCAGATCAAGGAAGGTCAAGAGAAGTCCCTAAGCTCAGAATAGAAGCCAAGAAGCAAGAAAAACAAAGCCTTGAAGTCGTTACTAGGCGTACGAACCTGAAAACCTCATTTCGACCCATTTCTAGCTCAAGTAAGCTAAGATCTTGTTCCATAAGCTTATAATTTGTATTAGAATGTTCATAATACTCTTAATATCATATATGAACTATTATTAGAAGCTTTTTAATCCTCAAAAACCCATGTGTTTTTGATAAAAACCCTAAAAACAACCCATTTTGATTTTCTAGCTAACGAATCCTTTTTCTAAACTTTTGTTACGTTAAAACATCTTATTTTAGCTTATTCTAATAAGCTATTACCCTGCAAATATCATTTGGAATCCTAAAATAAGCTTTGCATATGGCATTTTGGACTTGTTTTGCAAAGTATTCCTATGGCAAGGCGTATATATCGTAACTCTATGAAATTTATAACAAAAGGGGCTGAAAATGTCATTATTCTAAAGTTATAACTATAAGGACCTATTTTTCCAAGTTGTAAAGTAAAGTTTAATTATAATATGCTTTATATATAAAGGACTAAACTTGTAAAAGTTTATAAACCAAGGGTATATATTTTGTAACTTATCATCGACTAGCTTTTGAAGAAACTTATAATCTTATCGTATCACGATACTAGGGAGTTTCATGTGAGGGAATCCTTTAAAGTATATTTGTTTTGACGAGTTTGCTGGGTTTACGATTTAAAGTGCCCTGGCTCCTCAAACAATACTGCGTGGCCTCTGAATTATGATAGCCCGAACAGTGATACAATATTCCATAAATTAATCAAATCAAAGTAATACGTTAAACTTTATGAAGTTTTGAAACATAAAACCATCTACACTAAGACTGTGACATATACCCTCAGGATGTGAGACAGCCGTTACTGTTCACTTGAAATACTGGAACTCCCCGCCCGGGTAGATAACGTCGTACTAACCATATCACTGACGCATTTCTCTATAACTTTTGCCATCAAACAGATTTCCCTGTTAAGGAGAGTTCATAGGCTCACTTTTAAATCTCTTGAATGTTTTCATAAATCCGTGAGGGGGATACATGCTATAAACTATGAATACAAGTGTTTTCCAATGTATTGGCTAAATCGTGGATGAGTGATAAATATGAGTGGAAGACGATTGTTAGAATTCTAGATATATAAATTGCTTGTGATCTAAGTCCCTTTTATGCCAAAAGACCCCACTATCATGACCATTAATCACTTGCGAGTGAAAACGTATATTGTGGATAGTATCTAGCGGGATTGACAATCCCGTTTGTGTTAGCCGGAAAAGGTAACCAAAACCCTATATTTTGAATCTCATAGGTATATGGCAATTACCTACACCGGGGGCCATTATCATTATATATATCATTATTGATATATACACAAGTCAGTTTGTGTGCCAGGTCTTAACGCAATAATACACTATTAATGTTGTTTTCTATAATAAGTGTACTCATTGCAATTATTACACTTATGGGCATATAACAACATAACCCACTGCTTATGATGACTTGTATTCACACTATTTATCATAAACCTATGAATTTCTATTGACTTTTTAGCATGTTTATCTCAAGTAATTGAGCAACCATGGCACGGAGTGACACAGACTTGAAGATGGCTAAACTGTTGTCATTCAAACTTTATGTTTTTAGATTTTAGGACCTGTCCTTTTGTAAAACTCTGATGAATAAATGAATGATAACAAAAATTTTCAAAAACTTCTCTTTTGAGTCATTTTCTATGATTATGACTGTTGTACTATGAAGTAATACCCCAGATTAGCTTCCGCTGCTATATGTAAAAATGGGGGTGTTACAGATTGGTATCAGCGCCATGGTTATAGAGAATAAGGTTAAAACCTTAAGTATAACTACTTTTCTTCTTCTAGCCAAGAAAGTCTTTCGTGTCACTGCATTTCCCGAATAGTATGTAAAGATACATAACTACTATACTATTATATAAATAATAACGTATGTTATTTACCCTGGGTTGTTACAAGTTATTCGTCTTCATCCAACCACCCTATTATCGTCCCATCAGATTCTGATATTGAAGATGCTTTTTCCTCTACAAATGTTCCAGACTATTTCCCAGCCACACCGGGAAACACTTCTCCTGACTCTTCAAATGATTTAACTAGTAATCTTTTGGCCACACTAGTCTTCTCACCTTACTATGAATGACCGTAATATGGAAATCATGGCAAGCATATGATACTACAGATAATGAATTACCTATTCCTCCACTTAAGCTCCTAATTGCTCCAACCAACTATATCACTATCTCCAATGTTTGATTCCTGAGACTTCGTTCCTCTCCGAGGAGAATTTCACCACCTAAATACATTGAGACTCCTATTGAATCACCCTTTCTAAAATCTCCATCTTCATCATAGAACTCATCACTAGTTATGGTCAACTACACACCACCAAATAACTCTTTATAAGTCTATCTTCGCAAAGATTAGATAAACTCATTAATGAGATCATAAACCGCAACCATCGCAGTGAACCAGTCCCCGAGGAATCTAATGATCAGATACTTGTTAAAATATACATCAACCAATCAAAAGTGCTGAGAAGGAACTCACACAAGCTGAGGAGGAAGAAGCAGTGGAGGCACCAAGCTCTCAGCCTGTAGGGTATTACTTGAAACACAGGATCAACGAAAAACTAATCGAGGGGCTTGTTGATAATCACATGTTCAATGACTCCCTGCCAGGAGTCTGAGTAGGAAAAATGAAATGGAAGACCTACAAGTTGTTACCTATGGGGCCCGTTTATGAAGCAATCCTTAAAAAAGATAACAAAGAAGGAGGACATTGGAGGAAATTTTGAAATACCTTGTAACATTGGATGTCTAAAACACATGAACGCCCTAGTTGACCAAGGATCTGACGTGAATGTCATGCCTTTCTCTACCTACAAGAAACTAACCGACAAAAAGCCTACTGAGACGGATATTAGACTCTCTCTAGCCAGCCATTCGTATATCTAACCTCTAGGGATAGCAGAAGACGTACTAGTTGATGTTGTTGGTTATGTGTACCCCGTTGACTTTGTAATCTTAGATATAAAAGAGGATGAAAAGAGACCCTTCATCTTAGGAACACCATACTTGACTACTGCTAAGGCCGTGATTAAGTTTGATAAAGGAACCATAACTATGAGATCGGGAAAGAGTAAGATGAGTTTCCATAGGATACCTGAATCCCTTTGTAAGATTGAAAAAGGAATTAAGAACAATATAGATCCTATAACCCCTACCATGACCGTGAATCGGCTAGTCCTAGAATGAGAGGAAAGGATAAAACTTCACCAAGAAAAAGAAATAAAGTTTGACCAATGGAGGAGCAAAAACTTCAAAAATAAGCATCCCGCTCTCGTCAAAGTTGAAAGTGAAATGAACGATGAAGGAGAAGTCACGTAAGAATGTTTGACTTCAAGTTTAGCTACAAGACTCGTAAATAAAGAAAATCGCTTCTTGGGAGGCAGCCTAATGTTTATTTTCCCGCATTTAGGAGTGTCGTGTGTTTTAATTCTTCTCGTTTATTCTTTTATGCTTGAATGAATTTTGTAATCATGCTTTGCTTTGTTTTTAACTTTGTCTTATTGACAATCAAAGGTATTTTGCATTAAATAAGTATTAGGGAAAACATCCAGTTTATAAGAACCAATTCAAGCATATTAAATAAATTGTTTAGATTAATTCGCGTTAATTTCAAGTTATATAATTGTAATGATTAATCCCAGGTTTTATGTAGTATTTTATACTGGATATAGCTAACAAAATTGCGTGCAGGAAATTTTTCAAGAAAAACAAAAAAAATCTTTACAGTTGCTGGAGACGGCGTCAGGATTAATCCTGACGGCATCACACCCCCAGCCATGTAAAAATTTGAAATTCTTCAATTATTTTTGAAAAATAGATTGTGCAATATCTAAAATTTGTAATTTTCTTGTAAACCTGCAGAAACCTATGATTACATCATCACTTTTATCCTATCTTTACTGCTTTCATAGAGTCAAACCCTAAAATCTCATTGTATATATATCTATCCCATGGATTTTATGCTTGGTATAGTTGTCTTTGTCGTTGATTACAGGTTATATTTGATGAGAAGAAGCTGGAGGACGATTTAACCAGTTATCTCATGTTTCTTCTCCATTATTGAGCATACCAGGGGAGTACTAGTTTCTTTTACTTGTTTTATTTTCCCTTTATTCATTTTACAGGTACTTCTATAGAACATTGGGGACAATGTTCAACTTATGTGTAGGGGGAAATAATCCTTAGAAACTATTCTTTCAATTGCCATTTGCTTGTTCCTTAAAATGATGGGTAATATATCAAAACATAGCATAAAAGGTAATTTTAACCAAAATTTTAAAAAAATTTATGACACATACCAATGAAAACCGAGTATTAATAGCGTCTCATGGATAGGAATTTATATGACTAGCACAAAAACCTTCAGTATTCCACCCCAAAATGTGAGGTTCGCCTTTTGATCTATAGGAATTCGGGTATCCATTTTCGATACCCAAGATAGTTTATACCTTTAGCTTGTTCGAGTTAAGGTTCGAATGCAGTCATATGTGTCTTTTCCGTCATTACGGATGTGTACATATGGTCTTTGTCTCCTTTTCTGGAACATTGGTATCGATATTAAATTATATGAGTGTACCGGTAGTGTATTAAATTCTAGAACTTGTTTTAGTGATGCATCCGAGACTGCATTGTGAGTATTAGGATTTGATAGAAAAGAGGCACTAGGATTAACCCATGTTTTAAACCTGTAATTGTTATGATGGTCACCTCGATCATATAATTATCTCACACCCTTGCCATGCACTCATTTTTAGTGCAGGATACCCCTAGTACAACCCTCCGAGCCTATCCTTTTCACAGTTCTCGTAATTTTCTGGTTAAGCCAGACTATTAATGAAGAGCATTGTTAACTCTTGAACCAATTGTTACACCCAAATCACCTTAGCCTACCTTGTATGTACTCGCCTTTAGTACATTATTGTTTTAACCCAAGTTAATTATTAAGCACACGATTGTTAAGTCCTTATCCTTGTAAATACAATTTTCGAACGATTGGGATTCATGGTAGTATTTATTTCGCGGAAGAACGGGGAAGAAAAGTTAAGTCAATACCCCCATATTGTAACAACCCACAATTTTCATCACTGTAATTTCCACTTATATTATACAAAATACTACTTTTTCATGGGAAATTTTTTGCTTTATTCATTCCAACTATGTAACATAACTTACATACCAAACTAAACGAGCCCACACAACCAACCAATGCCAACTATACCTACATTTATATCAAGTAAACATCCTAATATGTCAACTCTATGTTCTAATATCATTTTTGCCAAATACGTTATCCGTTTAACATACCATTTACAATGTTATTTCAAAACAAGCATTATAAGTTAACGTTTATATCAAAACCCTAACGTCATGTAATGTTTACATACAAAATGAATGTACAAGCCTTCAAGCATATGTACAAGTGATTAATTCATAATATTTAAATCATGTTTTCCCTCCTAAACATAAAGTACAACTCATTTGAGCTCAATGTATAAGCCAATAAAGCATAGAATTCAAACTAGCTCATTTCCCTCCAAAATCTTAAGGATTTTGTACCACCTCTTTAGCACTAATTACAAGCACTCAATACATAATATTTAAACACTTTTCCTTCTCTAATCTCAGCTCCTACACTAACCCTAAAACCTAAACCTTAATCCTAAACCCGAAAACCCTAGCAAACCCATTACACCCTTAAACTAGTTCATAAATCTGTTCCGTTGATAAAACATAGGATCTGGGAAAAATAAATAGGCTTTGGGTATTAAGTAAAAATACTAGGTTGTAGCCCTATGTCTTGTGATCATTTTTCCAGTTGACTCAACCCGATTCGATGTCGGATGAATTAGTTATAGCCAAAATGGCAAAAGAGCACAGATTCTGCACATCTATAGTAAATGGCTGTTATCTCTAAATTTTTGTATATTGACCCCTAAATATGTAAAACTAAAAGTTGTAGAGGACTCAAATATCTAACCATGCTCACTAGTTTGAGATTAATCGGAATTACGGTTTGTAAATGACAACCATTTTACCAGGACCAATGTTGGCTGTCTAAAAACATCCATGAACTCGCCATCCCTAAACTACTTTTAAACCTAATTCTAAGCAAGCTAGAACCTCAAGCATCTCAAGCACCTCAAGCACCATGACCTCACCACCACCTTCAGCACCTTGTCATCAACTTAGCACGCACACACCTTAGTCACACACTTGCTCATCAAGCAAAAACACCTCCTTGTCACTCCTTAATAACCAAACCCCTTTCACACCCTTTCACCTCATCCTAGCTCTTCATACTCACCATACTAGCCTTCCTTGGTCCCTACTCCATCCGCCTTGGCCACCACTCCAAGTAACTTGGCCATTACTTTACCTAAACTTGGCCTCCAAGTTTCCCTAGCCCTATATATACACGCATACATACAGACTCTTTCAATTCATCTCTAAAACTTAACACATACTCAAATCATGTTCTAGCTATGTCCTAGATGAGAAGTGAAGTCCTTAGATCAGATTAGAAGCCAAAGATTAAGAAGAAGAAGCCTTAGAACTCGTTTCCAAGTCATTCAAACCAAAAACCCTCTTTTTCGACTCATCTACAAGTTTGTAAGTCCTCACCTTGTTCTATAAGCTTTTACTTTGTTTTAGATATTTCATTAGCTTTATTAGATCATGTGTAAGTCACTTGTTTAAGCCATGAACCACAAATCTATGCGTTTTGGTTTTCCTAAACCAAACAAACCCGTTTCGAATTTTTAAGCTCACAAGCTCTTTTCATAAACTTCTAGCTCGTAAAACTTATTTACTCTAACTTATTTCAGCTTATTATAATAAGCTATAACCTGTAAATTACTTTCTATATTGAAAAATATCAATTTTATGGTTTTTGGACTTCTTACGCAAAACATTTCATGCAAAGGGATATATATTGTAAATTCTTGAAACTTATAACTAGAAGGGCTGAAAATGTAATTATCCTAAAGTTAAACTTCAGGGGTTGTTTTGTCATACTTGAAAGTTAAAGGTTTAAAGATTTTAAAAGTTATATTAAAACGATTAACTTTGTAAATATATATAAACCAAAGGTGTATATTGCTATTTTACATTCTTAATATATTTTATAAGACTTGATTTTATTAAAGCCCAACACATTTGTCATTATCATTCATCGATCGAAACGTTATAAAACAATTATGTTATAAATATAACCTA
>BQNB010062280.1:0-30567 GCA_026074375.1 Tanacetum coccineum | reverse complement strand
CTGGAACTTCCTCAAGAGTTGAGCAGAGTTCACCACACTTTCCATGTATCAAATCTGAAGAAATGTTACGCTGACGAACCAATAGTCATGCCGTTAGAAGGAATTCATGTTGACGATAAGCTCCAGTTTGTGGAAGAGCCCGTTGAAATCATGGAACGGGAGATCAAACGATTGAAGCGGAGCCGGATACCATTGGTTAAGGTTCGCTGGAACTCTAGGCGGGGCCCTGAGTTCACCTGGGAACGTGAAGATTCGTTCAAACAAAAATACCCACAACTCTTCACAAACCGGGCTTCGTCATCCACTACAAGGTCTTAAGCTTTGAGGACAAAGCTCTTTTAACGGGTGGAGACTGTAACATTTCTCATTTTCATGTCATTGTACGACTCTATTAATGATCACTATTTATTTTTGTCCGATACGCGTTTACTTTTAATATTTACTTTTAAGCTAAATCGCGTAGACTGAAAATAATCATTGAATGTAAACGGTCATCAAATAAATTAAAGTTTACATCAACCAAGTAAGAAATAATTATTTTGAGAATAATTATGTACTTTGCGTATTTTATTTTTATTGGTCACGTAAAAGGGTTACGTTTCGCGATAAAATACATTTGGACGCACCCCGGAAATACCTAGACTTACCTAGACTCAAACCAATACCCGTATTAAACGCCTAGACACGAAGTTAAACAAAATCTTGTGTTGATATCATTGGATTTTTCCGAAACTTAGCAAGAGAACCATAAACAAATCGTCCCATGTGGATTTCTAGCTAGCAAATCAAACTAATGATACTTAAGGGTACATGTACATCTCCTAAGTCATTAAAACATGTCCTAATGGTCTCCTACTAGTCCCTTACCCAATGGTTAATACTCACTTTGCTTCCCTTGCTCTTCTTAGTCGCGGTTAGCAAGGAAACAACACACCAAGTCATGAGATTTCCCTAACCTAACTCAATCTTGTACATCACCTAGGTAATTAAAGCTTGTACTTATGATGGTTTAGCAAAAACCATGAGTGATAAACTAGAACTCTTCAAAACCACCTCCTAGGGGACAAACTAAGTTCGGTGTGGGTTGTCTATGAAACCAAGAGAGTAAACTAGTTCCTTGCCTATAAATATGCATTCATATCTTACCCTTTTACACTCTTGTTAACACACACACGCCTCCAACACTCCTTTCTCTTGTTCGGGATACAAACCGCAAGCAAACACCTCCTACTCCTAAATTCTTCGAACACATAAGCACTAAGGGTGTCACACGAGGGTATACGAGCTAGGGATTTGTACACTACGCGTCCACTCCTCCATCTATAGGCAATAGGACCCTTGTAAGTTACAACAACACTTTACGTTTCATAATGTCTTTTCCTTTTGAATTTGTTAAACGTATGTCGCGTATATATAGAGGGTGCGTGTCTAATGTGGCGTATAATTTCACTTGTGTGGGCAAGGGCTCGTTAAAACACATGAACAATGATGGTGAAGGACAAGCTAGTGACTTCAACATAATCATTAACCCTAGGTGCGAAAAATATAAATAACTACACGTAAACTTTCATTGTAAATGAATTAGGACGGCTTAGTAATGCGTACACGACCCAAATAAATACTTGCATGAAAGAGGCGTCGTGTTTAGGAGCTAAATGCATGACCCTTTGGCCACTAGGACCTTTCGCATAACCATATAAATGGCTAAGGGAAGCAACGGGCCTCAATGGACCCATAGCCTGCAACACGAGCCCAACGCGAGCCCAATGCGAGCTCATAAGCCACAATAAGCCTAAACAGCTTATTCGTATGCTTATACGCGGCTTGAATAGCTTAATATGGAACTAAGAACCTTAATGGACCCTTGGCATGCATTGTGAAGCCAAACGAACCAAAGTGGGCCATCTAGCCCATTACCAAGTCCACAACATAAGCCATACACCACGAATAAGCTCCCACAGCTTATTCGCGAGCTTAAACAACCTATAAGCCTTCAAAGGATCCTAGCAAAGACATTGGACCCAAAAGATTTGAGCCCGAACCCCTACAGCACCATCCCAAAAAACAGACCCAGATACGCGCCCCAATACCCAAGACACAGCGTACACACAAGTTTCAAACACCAAACGCCAAACGACCCAGTCCACCTCAACCATTCCCTCCCACCCGAAACTCAAATACCAACTTACTTCGCCCGACAACTAACAATCCCGAGCACACCCCTTAATACCCAACGCAGGTAGCTAACAAACAAATAACATACCACACGAAGCCCAACCCAAACAGGCAACACCTCCACCCATCCACCATTCTTAAACAACCAATACCCCGATAACCCCATCAGGCAAGCACAGAGACTACACACGGCACAACACACCAATAGCACTATCACCAAATCCGACCCGCACGCGCCCCCCACAATACTCCTACCCACGTCACCCAATCCAAACCCCGACATATACAACGATCGCCCCACAACCTCGCCCCACCCTCCCTCCTACCTCCCCCACCCTCTCACCGGCGTAACCCACCCTGCTCCTACCCCCCTACACCCCAGTCCCAACGTACATCCCAACCCCCCCCATATCCCACGACCCACCCGAGCCCCACATCACTACACCCACCAACCCGCCACAACCACCAACCCACCCCCCCCCCTGTCGGCAGCCCACGTCAGCACACCTAACTACACCACTCCACCCCCCTCAATATCCTCCCCACACAACCCCCCCCTTCCCCACCCGCTCCCCCACACCCCCTACACGCCCGCACGACTCCCAACATACCAATAACCATATGCACTCGTCCCCCACCCACCGAGCCACAATCCATCCCCAAACCACCCCCCCTACCCCACCCATCTCACCCCCCTATCCACCCGATCCCCTCCCCCCCCACCACCCCGTCCCCCAGGACCACCGTTCTCCCCTACACTTGCCCATCCCCGACCTTCCGTGCCTTCTCCCCACGCCCTCTCCCTAGTTCCCCCCCGCCATCAACCCAGCTACCCCCACCATTCCCCACCTAAAACCCTCTTCCCCCCCTCGAAATCCCACATTGCCAGGACCCGCCCCAACCCATCCCCCCCCTCAGTACCCCCCCCCACAGCCCCTCCCATTCCCTCACCGACCCGCCCCACCCCCGAACCGCTTCCCCCTCCATGACCAAGAAAAAAGCAACGCCACACACTATCCCACCCCCCCGCACAACCTTCGCCACCCTCCACTCCAGCCCGTCACCCCAACCCACCAACCGTCTCCCACTTCCCCCACGGCAGCCACTACCTCCCCCGACCGCCCCAAACCCCCGGCAACCCCCCAACCGTATTGCCCTAACACCCCTCCCCCCCCCCACATCCCAGCGACAACCCTCCCACCACCCCCAAACCCCCAGACACGGAACCCAATGATCCCTAACAGCACACCCAGTCGCCCACTCACGCAAATTCACCACTCGCTCACCCACAAACCACCCAACACCACACGACTACACCGCTCCACGTCCCCCAAACACCCCTAATACGTCAAGCCGCTCCGCCACCTCACCCCCGCCCACCACCCCTACTACCCCCTCCCCTCCCCGACTCTCCTCCCGCTATGCCACCTTACCCCACCCCGGTACCCTACCCCACAACCCCCCACCTCACAATCTCTCCACCCCCCCTACTCCAACCATCTAGCACGAGATCCTGAACATCCCCCCTCCCCCCCACCCTACGCCCTCTACCCAAGCCCGATCAAAACCAGTGGCATCGCCTACTCCACACGCCACACCCTCCGACCTACCGGTACCACCAAAACGACATCCACATCACTGCCCCCACAATCCCCAACCACATCAACACTCCCTCCACCACCACCCCCAACCCCCCAGAACACAATCCAGGACACAATCCAACTTGCTGAAAACACCTCCCTACCAACCACCAATCCCATAAAAGACAACAACCAGTAAAAGCCAACCACAACCCCCCACCCAAACACAACCACCCTACAATACTACCCAACACACACAAACAAACCACGAGTTCCGCTCCCTTAGAATATAAATATTGAACCACCTCACATCCACACCACCAGAGCAACACCCCTCACCATATCCCCGACACCACCACTGCACAAGGCCACAAACAACTCCTAACCATCCCCCCCCGACCAAAAGACACACAACTCCCCCACTCACACCGACCAAACCCTACCCACCCCCCTCCACCCTCCACCCACACAACCACAGTACTAACCACAACCCTTTTCAACCCCTACTCCCCCACCCTCCTCCCCGAACCAAATACAGCCCACACAACCCAGCCCCATGACCCTCACCAATTCGTCGCCAACCCCCACAACGCACTCTACCAACAAGACCACTCTCCGCAACCCCTGCCTCCCAGAACGAACCCCACCAGCCCCCACCCGCCCCCACGCTCCCAACAAGAGCACAACCACCTAACATAGCTACACCCCAGCCACACGATCTGAGATCGTGAAGCCATAAACGCACAGGCACAACAGCCACCCCACCCCCCATAGCCCAAATCCCCCACACCAACCCCCCCATTAATACATCCAACCCTTGAACCAACACCCTTCCCCCCTTACCACTCTTACCCACATTGTCCCCCTAAGACCCCCAATTCTCTCAATCCTCTCCTATCCCAACCCCCCTAACTCCACCACGAACATAAGAAACCCAGCTACCTTCCGAAACACAGCACCACCCAACACCCTGACCACCCCCCTCCTCCTCCCACCAGCCAATAACCAAACGCCAGAGTGAGAGCTCGGACCATCAACTTCGGGGGGGGCCGAAATAACCAAATACTCAAATCCGCTTCCCCCCTCCCCAACCCTACCTTACTATAATCCACCCCACCACAAACCACCCCTACAACAACCCCGCCCCACCACCCAACGGCTGTTTGGCCCCATACCACAACCCACTCCTCTTACCCCCCCACCAAACCGAGGACACAACCTGTCCCTCCTCAACGATCCATGCCCCCTGAACTGCCCAACGCACACCCAACCCCACCCCCTCTGCCTCCCCCACCCACCCCCCCGCCATAGTCAACCGGCTCACCGTTAACAAACTCCACAACCTGCCCGCCCCCCCCTACTCCGCCCCTTTCCCCCCATCCCCATACCCCGTCTCCTCTTCAAACCTATCACGAACATTCACCAAACCCCTGCGATCCCTCCCTAATCCCCCCAGCGCCAACCACAATCCCCTAGAGCTTAGACAAAGTAACTACAAGCATACATGTTTCACGCATATATTATGGGTACAAGCGACCTTGTGTGGTGTTAAAATATGAAGGAACCTATACTACGTGAACACTAAGACTTACCAACGAATTTCACGAAAGTTATACGTAAACTTTTTATGTAAACTTAATGGCTTGGCTCGGGAAAGGGTACATTATCTAGTAGAACGTATGCATGCACTAAACACAAGCCACAAGTGGGTTAAATAAGCTCAAGGTGTTTCGGCTTATGGTTAATCACCACAAACACAAACCACATGCACCCACAGTGGACGTATATGTCCGCTGTTGGGCCGCGTAGCCCACCAAGAGTTAAGCATGGCTTATGGCCTTGGCTTATAACAAAATTAGGGTGCTTAACAAGGAACCGAGGGCTTAACGAATACACAAGAACTAATAAGAAACTTATTGGACCCAAAACACTTATTAAAAAGATAGCCGAACCTTTAATGGGCTTACTAGCCCATTAACGAGTCCACTCGAGCCATAAGCTCACAATAAGCTCAAAACAGCTTATCGATGAACCTACATAAGCTAAAAGGACTTGATAAACCAAAGGGAGTCTAATGGACCCTAATGGGCCGACCCAAGTCATGTAGCAACCCATTCAGACCCTAAACGGGCCCATTAGCGAGAGCTTAAGTGCTTATTGGATAAGCTGATTCAAAACAGGCCCTAATAAGCTTGCCGAGCCTAGAAAATAAGCTAGTAATGCTTGATGGACCCTTTTATAACATTCGGGTTTGAATTATTGGGCTCACGGGCCCAATAAGCTCGGATAAGCTCTAATAAGCTCTCCCGAGCTTATTACCAACTTAACAGTTTTAAATGAACTTATTGAAGACATTTGTGCTCTTGAAAACTTAATGGACCCAATCGAAAAGCCTAAAACCCTCTTCGGGCCTTAAATGGGCCCAACGGCCCACTAACTAGTGCTTATTAGCTTATTTGGATAAGCTAAACTGAAAACAGACTTATTAGGCTTAATAAGGACAGAAAATAAGCTAAAATTGCTTAAGGAACCCTTAAGGTTCTATTCGGGTTGAGCTATTAGGCCCGTAAGCCCAATAAGCTCGAAATAAGCTTCGATAAGCTCACCAAGCTTATTTTAAGCTTAACATCCCCATATGAGCTTATTAAAGGCTTTCGGACTTATTAAAATCATATTGGACCTCTAAAAAGCTAAACGGACCTTAACGGGCCCAATAAGGCCCGTTAAGCCAAAAATAAGCTCGGATAGCCTTAATTAAATATAAGCCGAAACAACTTCTATAAGACATAATTGACTTTGAACAAAGAAAAATACACTTGTTGAGTTAAATTTGGAGACTAATATGCAATGTTTCGCAAGTCGAAAGGGCTAAAACTGAAATTTCTTCTTGAACCTAAAGTGGACTGAATTGGTCCATTTCTTTGTATTTCCAATAACTCCAAGACTAACCTGCAACATTCTGAATCATAAGGACTTAATGTCACTACAAGGATCTAAAAATTACAATTTTAATAAACTTAAAGGACTAAATTATGTAATTAATCAACTTTGGTGCTTTTAAATATAAATAAAAATTAAATTTATAAACCCGAAGGGCATGATTTGTATTTAATAAGAAACCTAAGGGTGCATTTGTGAAAAAAAGTAAATTAACAAGCAGCGTAACATAAAGGAGTCGAGCATTAAGATATTCGTACAAAAATTAAACGGTTTAATAACAAGTTAATAAATAAATATATTGTAATAAAGACGTCTTCACGTTTCTCGAGACCCATCGAATTAATAAATACAATAATCTTGTGCGTCACTACACAAGTGATAACGGTATACATAATAAACTTAAATGGCATGTAGTTTATACAAATGAGTCGTTAGTTAAATGTAATAAACTAAGAACTTGACCGTACTTACCTAGGTACTTAACGTGTGATCCACTGCTTACTTGGATATATGTTATCATTCAGAGAACTACCGCTAAAGGTGAGTTCATAGCCCCAACGCTTTACAATTATTTAAATGGATTTAGCATCCTTGGGGTGAGAACATGCTTTGTGTTTAACAAACTGAACAGCAAGTTACATTTTTAATACCATGATTAATGTGTTTGCCTAATTACCATAACCCATTATGTCCATGATCAAGAACTGTTAATTAGCATAGATGTGGATTGGGAATTACCTTGTGTGGGCGCGAATGTATTATGGATAGATCTATTAGGATTGACAATCCCCGTCGGGTGACTAGCTATCAAAATGGAACGAACGCATACCATGTCCTAGAATTGGGATGTTGCGGGTATCACATCATTCAACGACACCTATTGTGGCAAAATTATATTTGCATCCATATACGTCGAGCTCGGTGGTCATGATCTTAGGAAAACGAAATTACTTTTTATGATGTTTGCCATTTTTGCTTAAATCATTCCGACTTGGAAGCCTGCGGTCCCTACCAATCGATTTACATAAACCTATGAATTCGCCAACTTTTAAGTTGACGGTTTTAAGCATGTTTTTTCCCAGGTCAATAACGGCACGAGGTGCGATGATACATGGGAAGTCAATAATAGAAGGAGTCCAACACTTAAATAATTTGGGGTCTTATTACAACTTTGGGACAATTGTTTATAAACCGAAATCTTTATCTATTTTTGGTTTTGAACTATTTTTGAAGCCATGAGCTTATGTAACAACAAGTATTTTGGTTAATCCAATGTATCTTTTTTAAATGACACGTTTAGTAGTCGTTCTCAGATCTTGTGCTATTGACCCAATAATGTAACGCCTTCGGATATTCAACATTCCGCTGCATACTCAGATTTGAGGGTGTTACACTTTACGTATTCGATAAAAATAAAATGAACAAAGACCATAATTATTCTCAAAATAATTATTTAATACTTGATTGATGTAAACGCTTAATTGTTTGATGCCCGTTTACATTGCACGCTAATTTTTAGCTT
This sequence comes from Tanacetum coccineum, assembly GCA_026074375.1. NCBI lineage: Eukaryota > Viridiplantae > Streptophyta > Magnoliopsida > Asterales > Asteraceae > Tanacetum > Tanacetum coccineum. Next base: position 22,350 of record BQNB010062280.1, on the reverse strand, counting down.
ACGCGATTTAACTTAACGTTTATGATTTAAGGCAAACACGTACAATACAAAAGATTCATTGTAGATTTATCGACGTCGTCAATGACTTGAAAACACGGAGTGTTATAACGAAGAGTACCTTAAGCTAATCTTAGAATTGCTTAAGAAAGAGGAGTTGTATGCCAAATTTTCCAAGTGTGAATTTTGGATTCCCAAAGTACAGGTTCCTTGTCACGTGAGTGATAGTGAGGGCAGTTCACGTGGATCCCCCAAGATCGAATCCATTAAAGATAACTGGGCATCTTCCTAATCGCCAACGGAGATACGGTTCAATTTTTTAGGTCTTGCTTGGGTAATTACCGGAGATTTATTGAAGGGATTTCAAGATCGCCAAACCAATAGACAAAGCTTACTCAGAAGAATGTCAAGTTTGTTTGGGGTGAAAACAAGAGGCAGCTTTTTCAACTGTTAAAGGCAGAAGTTGTGCAGTGCACGAATTCTTGCTTTACCCCGAAGGAAGCGAAGATTTTATCGCATACTGCGATTCATCAAAGAAGGTTTGGGCGCTGTGTAATGGCAAAGAGAAAAAGTTGATTGCTTATGCATCCCGCCACTGAAGATTTCATAAGAAAACTATACAACTCATGATTTGGACTTTGGAGCAAGTATTGTTCGCTTCTAAGATTTGAGGCACTACCTTGAGGAAACCAAGTGCAACGGATTCACTGATCATAAGAGCTACAACACATCCTAAACATAAAGATTTTGACATGAGGCAACGTCCGTTGTTTGAGTTGCACAGTAATTACGATTGTTGAAGATTGTTATCACCCCCCCCCGGGAAAGGCAACGTTATTGCTGATAGGCTTGCTAAGCAGGAAGAGAGAGAGATTCAACCCATTAAGAGTTCGAGCCTAGTCATACTAATGGCTTGGATCTTGCCCCAAACAAACTTTAATGCTCAACTGAAGGCAAACGAATACCAGAGAACATCAAAGAACGAAGATGTTGGAGGTATGTTGTTGAAAACGCTAAAAAAACCAGAGGCATTAGGACAAAAAAAGTTTGGAACCCCGTGCAGATGGAACTCTATGCCTCAAAGGCAGGAGTTTTGATACCCTTGTTATGGCATTTTCGCTGTGATCATAGCACGATCCACAGAATCAAAAAAACTCTATACATCCAGGGTTCCGACAAGATGTACCAAGATATGAAGAAGGCTATATTGGTGGCCCAATATGAAAGCCATGACAGGTCGCCACCTATGTTAGCATGTTTGACATGTTCTAAAGTGCAAGGCCGGAACAACAAAGCATCAGGAATTGTTAGTACAATTATAACCCAAGATACCTTGAAAATGGAAGTGGTGACAACATCACAATGATTTTGTCATAAAGCGTCCCTAAGGGAAGACGTCGCAAGGCAACGACACCATTTGGGTAATTGTTGACCGCTCACTAAGTCTGCAATTTTCACAACAATGAGAGAGACTAATCTTATGGATAAACTTGCAAGAATATACCTAAAGGAGGTTGTCACGAGGCATGGAATACCTATTCCAATCATTTGTGATCGCGACCCAAGATTCACATCCAACTTCTGGAGGTCACTTCAGAATGCTTTAGGTACTAATTTGGATATGAGTACTGCACTGCGTACCAATCCCACAAACAGACGGGCAAAATCGAGAGGACCATTCAAACTCTCGAGGGATGTATGCTGCGTGCTTGTGCGATCGACTTAGGAAAGGGTTGGGTTTAACCATTTGCCGTTAGTTGAGTTCTCATATAACAATAGCTATCACGCAAGCATCAAGGCCGCACCATTCGAAGCACTTTATGGTCGAAAGTGTCGTTCACCTGTTTGTTGGACCAAAGTTGGAGAAGCTCAAATCCTCGGTCCAGATATGTTGGACCTTTCAAGGTGTTAGGAAAGGTTGGAGAGGTTGCTTACAAACTCGAGCTTCCAGAAGAACTAAGCAGGGTTCACAATACATTTCATGTATCCAACTTGAAAAAGTGCTATGCCGAAGAACCGTTAGCCATTCCGTTAGATGGACTTCATTTTGATGACAAGCTTCAGTTTGTGGAGGAACCCATTGAGATCATGAACTGTGAAGTTAAACGGTTGAAGCGAAGCCGCAGATACCATAATCATGGTTCGATGAACCCATGAGAGTCCTGAGTTCACGTGGGAACGTGAAGACCAATTCAAGAAGAAATACCCACACCTCTTCACCAAGACGTCACCGTCGTCAGGTGCTGCATCGTGAGCCTTGAGGACAAGGCTCATTTAACAGGGGAAGTCTATAACACCCCGTGTTTTCAAGTCATTGACGACGTCGATAAATCTACTATTTATTTTTAGTGTCGTACGCGTTTGCTTGTAATTTCATGTATTAAGTTAAATCGCATAAGCCAAAAATGATCATTCAATGTAAACGAGCATCAAACAATTAAACGTTTACATCAAGCAAGTATTAAATAATTATTTTGAGAATAATTATGGTCATTGTTCATTTATTTTTATTTGTTACGTAAAATTATTACGTTTCGCGATAAAGTACGTTTAGACATACCCGGAACCACGTTAATTAATCTAAGCTTCAACAAATACCCATGATTGTACCCAACACTCAAAGTTTTATTAAATTTACCCAAGTTAATATTACTTTACACTTTGTACATTAGGAAATAAATCAAGACACAAATGCTTGCAAGTAAACATCTTTTACATAAAAGCAATAACTAGTAACTTGCATATATTTCACTAGATAATGTGTTAACTATCAAAAAGGTTTCTAGAACCCTTTTGCCCCTCCCATACCATGGAAACAACATCATATGAGACATAGAGCACACAATTTTCATAACAAGTTGGCTTGTACATCACCTTTGCATTAAACCTAGCCATATTGTGTCTTATTTGACCATAAGTCTTTCCTTAAGACCCTCATTATGTTTCTTGATCAACTATTGCAAACTTTTTGACTAGTCTTACCATATAATACAAGTATACATGTAAGAGAACTCATACAACACAAACACTTAACTAAAAATTAAACAAACTTCTCCCTTTGGCTCTCTTTAGGCCACGGCATCAAACCACAACCATAATCAAACCATACAATTTTCATTCTCAATATTTACAAGCATACACACATTATTTCTAAGATATACTAAGGTGTTTGCAAGACTTGGTTAATCATTTACAAGTGTTGAAGCAAGAAATCAAGATTAGGGTTTCATATTGAAAAGGGATTTATAGCTTTTGCTAGCTGGGTTTAATAAAGGCTAAACAAGTGTTTAGCACCACAATTTTTCATCATCATACATCATCACTAAGGTTACCTAAAACCTTTATCTTTTCATTTTCATAATTTTATATGTATATGATGTTCTATATAGAAAAAAAAAAAATAAATTTTAAAAAAATCAAACCATTTAGGAATTTTTGAACATGTAAAAGGGATTTTTACTTGTGATTATGCTTTTGTACACTTTTTCATATGATATTAGGTTGGTAATATCATGATATAATGGGGTTATAAGTGTTGTAACATGTTAATTAAGTGTAAAAATAATTATGTACAAATTAGGGTTTATAAAGTTTACTTAATATGGTTACAAAAAAAGTAATGCCAAATAACATGTTAATCCTTGTTTATAAGACATTCTAGTCATGTTATAAGAACACTAAAATAAGGTAATATTGGAAGTATAACACTTGTACACTCATGGATATTGTGTAAAAATGTTATGAGTTAGTAAAACTAGTGATGTAAAGGTTACATAAGAAAGTTGGTTGTTTAAAAAGTTATTATGGACTTGTTATCATGGAATTTTGGACAAGAGATGGAATAATGGACTTTATTATATGTAAGACATATAATATATATATATATATAGTATAAAACATGTATGGTAAAAATACAAAGTTGAAAGTTATAGAAACAAAGTTTACATATGGAATCAAGAAAGACATCCTAACTTTCTGTTTTAATTCGACATACAACCTGTCCATTTTATATTTTTTTAAAATAGAAACGTCTCATGGCGATTCCAAAAAGCTAAGAAACTTGAAAAACGGATAATAACGAAAAGTTACGGTAAAACAAGTTAATTTACGATAAATAACGGATTTATAAAACAATTTTTTAAAAAACAATTTATAAAAAATTATATAAAACGCAAGTTTAGTATTTAAAAACAGTTCACATATTTTAGGGAAAAATTCATACAAAATGATAAGAAAACGAAAGATTTCAATTAATAACGAAATGAGTTTTGAATTTTCGCGGAGTTTTACGACAATTAATATTTTATAAAAACCTATTTTTATAAAAGTTACTATTCAGACAGAGAACTTTTATTTTTGTAAACCACATAAATCATTAGAAATTTCAATTACGAGAACGTGCATCGAAAGAATCCGCTAAAAAGGAGCTATAACGAAGAAAATACGATTTTACAGGGTTTTACGACAACAAAAACGGATATAAGTAAAACTTATGAACTGGAGTGAACAGTAAAAGTTTACTGTTCACAACAGTAGGTCCAAAATTTGAAATGTCTAATTTTCATAACTTCGTCCTAATACGAAAATGCGTGGGCATAAGAATCATCAAAGATCGGCTAAAAACACGAAAGTTACGCAGTTTTACTACAACGGCAAATATAAAACTTTGTACTTATTAAACAGCAATTTTTTACCAAAACTAATAGATGGTGATTAGCAATATAGAATGAGTATATGGTAGTAGTTACACAATGGTGATTTATACAAGTTTTTAGGTGGAGAAACAATGCAAGTTTTAATAATTGGACACAAGTGGATAGTTTTAGATATTATGATTACGTTTTGCCTCAGTAGCGATAACCCTAGTTTGAGCCCTTTTCATGAATGTCAGTTTGACTCTTGGATTAGTAGCGTGAATGTAATGAATAGAATCTTTGGGATGACAGTCCCCCCATTTTGGTGATTAGCTTAACACGATGGTCAAACGAACGTATACCATGTCGAACATGAGGTTGTTGCGGGTTAGAAACATCATCACCGGGCAATGGTAGGACCCATTTATATGGTATTTTCAGTTATGTGAGCTTCAGTGTCATGAGCTTTAGGCAATACGTAATATACATTTATAGGTGTCTGCAAATGTTGCATTAACAACACTTGGGGGGAAATCATGTGATCCACAATAAATGTAATTTATCAAGACCTATAAATTCACCAACATTAATTTGACGTTTTAAAGCAATGTATTATTAGGGGATCGTTAAGCATAACGGGTGCCAAGGGAACATTGGTGATTATGTTTTGTGATGTCAAGCTAAAGAAATGGTTGGTTCTTTATGGTATTTGAGAAATTTCATGTGTTAAGAACCAGTTATCTTTGTAGTAATAAAGAACGAACAAGTTTAAAGCTTCCGGCTATTTGTATCATATCAAACATTTGTTAAATCCAATGTATCAGTTTTAAAATGACTTTTTTGGTCCGTTACTATATACACTTGTGTTTATATGATCTGAGAAGTAAACACTACCCGGACCCTTATTCCACTGCACCCAATTTGAGGGTGTAATAGATTTGGTATCAAGAGCCAAGGTTATAGAGAACCAAGGTTAAATGTTTTTGCTGGACATAACCTTTTTCACTAACCCCAAAATCGAAATTCATTACAAAGGGGTTTTACACGGGAGATACATAGTGCCTTACAATTCATGCATACACAACGTTGTGCACTTAGTATGGTTGGACTAGATGCATTCATAATTGATATATACCATGTTATGATATAAATGTAATTACTGATAAGAGTCTTATATAAAATACTAATATAAAGCAATTTTGGATTTTTAGATTCAGATGGAATCGGGGTGATCACATACACTGCGGTTTTGGAGCCTCATTCGAAGGATTGTCCAGACATAGGATCACCGTAGAGCCGATGACACGGAGTACCTTAGAGCTTTCCTTGGATGCCAAAGGACCCATACGTGAGGCCGCTCTTTCAGGCCCAACCTACCGACCAGATTACGTGTCCTGGCCCTAGAGACTAGAGCAAGTGCACCACCTTCTGCCAGATTAATGTATCCAGCCCAGAGCAGCTGATGAATGAGATTTGTTGCTGAGGATCAAGCCATAACTGAGGATGCCTCACCCACTGCTCAGTCACACTGAACTATGTGTCCCGAGTTTCCAGATCCTGAGAGAGAGAACCCAAAGGAGGATGACGAAGAGGACCCCGAGGAGTATCCTGACGATTATTCCTCTGCCGATGTAGGAATGAGCGGCGATGACGAGGAGAGCCCTCAGATGAATGATGATGATGATGACACATGGACATCGAGGCCGATGATGATGAGGAGAGAGGGACACTAGCTCCTGCCGACACAGTAGTTGTTGTAAATCAAGGAACGAAAGTCAAGAAACCTAAGACAAAGTCGCATCCCTTATAGTCAAAGTAAGAATGAACTCTAAAAGATGACCAGACTTTACGTGTGTACGCTAGATCAAATTCGTGCCAAGTATCCACATTTATTTTCAAACATCACTCAACATCCAACTAAATCCCGAACGAGATTTCTTTCTTTAAGGTTGGGAGACTATAACAACCCATAATTTATTATCTATATAATACCATCTATTAAATTAGGTTGCAATTTAATAAGTGTAATTATCCATCTAGTTAAATTAGATGCATACCATTTTAATGGAAAGACACACTTATTCCATCCATAATGTAACGTAACTTACATTACAAAAGTAAACGAGCTCACACAACCTACCAATGCCAATTTCATTAACGTTTATAGCAAGTAAACGTTATAATATGTCAAGCAATATGTTTTAAACTTCATTTTACCATACGTTATCTATTTAAGGTACCATCCATAACATTTAATATAAAACAGACTTTATATGTTAAATGTTTATAATCAAAACCCACGATTACATGTAATTTTTGCAAACAAAACATATTATACAATCTTTCAAGGCATGTGTAACAAGTTTACAGATGCATAATAATTCAAATAAAAATTCCCTCCTAAACCCTATACAACTCCTTTAAGCCCTATGTACAGAGTCAATTAAGACAGATTCAAATGAGGCTATTTTCCCTCCAATTTTTTCTAAGGCATTCATACCACTTTTCTAGCATGGATACAACACCCAATGCACACATTTAAACTAGTTATTTACTAATTCTAACCCTAGCTCGTCTAAAACCACCTAAAACCCTGAGATGCAAACCCAAAACCCAAAAACTAAGTTCACCTAATTTCAAACCACAACCAAGCAACCAACCTCCCCTCTACCATGATCCACCTAACTTGTCATCACCATGTCACTCTACCCTATGCATCCTAACCAACCCTCATCACAAACCCTTGGCTCACTAAGAAAACCCCACCTCGTCACCTACTTGTTAAGTTGAGCCCTCACCATCACTCCACACCTCTCCAAGCTATAACATAGCTCTTATTATTCATCATATCTACACCATTGGACACCACTTCACCTAGCTTGGCCACTACTCATTCAACCAAACTTTACTGGTTCCCTCTCAACTCATCCATTTCGAGTCCTATATATATACGCATACATGCACTCTTTCAAAACTCACCACTAAACTTCATACTACCTCAAAATCATGTTCTAATTAAGCTAAGGAAGAGAAAAGAGAAAGTGTAAGCTATTTAGAAGCCAAGGTTAAGAAGAAGGAAGCTCTTGATTCATCTCCTAAAAGTTTTGGGTTGTATTTGCTTATTCGACCATTTACCATTCCGAGTACTTTTAAGCCTTTACACATCATTCATAAGCTTTGGGTATTGTTTTTAGAGCTTTTAAACTTGTATTAACCATATCTCAAGCTTAACATCTTTTGAAAACTCTAAACCTAATCGAGCCCTAAACGATCCGATTTTTTAAAACCTACTCTATTCGCACCATAAAATAATCTATCATAAGCTTATCGCTGAATCCAAATAAGCCCCTATCCATCTTAAATATCTTGTGTACAAGCGCATAAAACCTAAACCTATTTCGTTTGTTTTTCCTAAAACAAACGCATGCTTAAAAACCCTAATAAGCTATTTTCATAAAGCCTAAACCCTAAAAGCCATAAGCTGGCTGACCTTTAATAAGCTATTCTATTCAGCTTAACATATCACTTTTATAATCATTAAAACTAATCCTAAAAGCCTTAACTCATCGGGTTATTATTTCTAAGCCAAACATGCCTATTTTGGATTTTTAAGCTCATAAGCTCTTTTCATAAGTTATAAGCTCATAAAACTTACTTATTTTAACTTATAGTAATAAGCTATAAGCTGCAAATTGATTTTTAGATCAAAAATACAAGAATTTTGAATTTTAGAGTTAAAATGCAAAACGTTTCATACAAAGGGGTATATATTGTAAATTTTGAAATTATTAAACTTTCGGGCCAAAAATGTAATTATTCTAAAGTTAAACTACAGGGGTTTATTTTGCCATATTTCAAAGTTAAGGATTTAAATGTTTAAAGATATATATAAAGGGATTAATTTTGTAAAAGTTATTACACCAAGGGTATATATTGTCATTTTTGAATTCTCGAGGGTATAAAATGTACTATTTTATATTTAATTATAAAAATATAATTAAACATTATAAGACTTGATTTTATTAAAACCCGACACATTTATCGTTCATTCATCGATCAAAACATATAAAATAGTTAATGTTTATGTATTGTAACATAATTTATCATCTACTAGTTTGTTGAAGAAACTGAAAAAAAAAGATTAAAATTTATAATTATACTATAACGTATCACCATTACTATGGAGTTTCATGTGAGGGGTTTCATTTGGGTAACACGTTTTTAGAGAGTTTGCTGAATTAATGATTTAGAAGTGTCCCTAGCTCCTCAAAAACGTTACAACATGACCTATGGATTATGATAGCCCGAACAGTGATACGATCATTACACAAATAATAAACCAAATTAAAATTTACGTATAAACTTTACGAAATAATATTATGAAAAATAACAATCAAACTAAGACATGACATTTACCCCAGGTTGCATGTCAAAGCTGTTTACTTCCATTTGATTTACTTTTGCCATCAATCAGATTTCTCTATTAAGGTGAGTTCATAGTCCCACCTTTATATGTTTTTTTTTTTTCCAAACCCCGTGGGGGATTACATACTATAAACCATGAATAAATTATTTTTCCAACTGTATGCTATCGAAGATAATATTTATTGCCTAAGTTTTACCTCCACTCTGCCAATATCATTTAATCATGAACCATTAATCACTTGCGAGTGAACGCGAATATTGTGGATAGATCTATCGGGATTGACGAATCCCGTTTGTGTTTACCTGTACATGAGGTAATCAAACGCACTATATTTGAGAATAATGGGTAACTTTGGCAAGTTACCTTTCCAAGAGGACATTTGTTCCTCAATAATGTCACTGAGGTGATTTCCATGTTAACGTGTTGGTGTCATGAGCTTAGGGCAATAATACTATTTTCCATGATAATTGTAATTGTGCAATTATTACCACTTATGATGACTTGTATTCAACCATTTCATTTCAAACCTATGAATTTCACTCAACCTTTGTGTTGACCTTTTTAGCATGTTTATCTCAGGTAATTGAGCAACCTATGGCACGGAGTGGCATTGGACTTGAGGACGTCTAAACTTGTTATCATTCAAACTCTATGTTTTCATATGTATTTTAGGACCTCCTTTTGTAAAACTCTGAAATAATATTGAATGATAACTAAATTTTCCAAAACGTCTCTTTTGAGTCGTTTTTTATGATTATGACTGTTGATTCATGAAGTAATACCCCAATTTAGCTTCCGCTGCTATATGTCAAATAAGGGGGTGTTACAACTAGTTAGCATACCATATTTAAAAAAACATATTTAGATTGGTTTATAAAGATGCATCTGGGACTTTGAGAGATTTATAATCCTTGAAAGAATGACATCTGCCCCATCCATGACATCTTGTACTTAGTGGTTATCTGATTAGCAAACTCATTACACATGGTAATATTAGTGGATGCAAATATTATATCATCAACATAAATTTGTACCAGTAATAAGTCGTTCCTAGCTTGCCATGTGAAGAGTGTTGGATCAACTGCATCTTTGGAGAAATGTTGTGAGATTAGGAAGCTTGATAGCATGTCGTACCATGCACGTGGTGCTTGTTTGAGACCGTAAAGGGCCTTTTTGAGCTTGTACACATGCGATGGGTTATCCTGATCAACAAATCCTTCTGGTTGAGAAATGTAGACCTCTTCTTTGAGCTCGCCAGTTAAGAAAGCCGTTTTGACGTCTATTTGGTAGATCGTCATATTCTTATGAGCGATGTTTTCTATGAAGATACGGATGGCCTCTATTCTAGCAACCGGTGCAAATGATTCCTTGAAATCGATTCCCTTTTATTGCCTGAATCCTTGAGCAACTAGTCTAGCCTTATTCTTTAGTACCTAGCCAAATTCATTCGTCTTGACCTTATAAATCCATTTAAGTTGGATCAATAACACTTTATCTGGACACGACGCCAAATCCCAAACTTCTAGTCTTTGAAATTCATGAATTTCTTCTTGCATTGCATCGATCCATGACAGTTCGGTCATTTCTTATTTGAAGTTCTTTGGTTCTACAGAAGTTAGGAAGGCATTAAAATAACATCACATGGCGTCAGTTTGGAGTTGCTTTCTCGTAGAGACAGAGCAAGAAGGATCTCCGATCACGTTTGCTATAGGATGATTCTTAGTCCATTTACCAAGGTGTTCAAATGGAGTGTGGGTTTGTCTTACATTCAATGATGATCCATGAGAAGTCGAGTCTTCATGAAGAGATTCATGAAGTGGATCATCACAAAAAGTTGGTGTTTTTGGTGATTCTTCAAAACCTTAAGAAATGTTTGGAGAATGTTTCTGTGTCTTGATGATTGAATACTTGTTTGAAGGAGCACCAGTCATGTAAGTGACACAGGAGATTCGGCTAAAACCACAGCTCTCGGAGCAACAACTTCTTGAACTGGAGAAACAACATTTGATAGAGGAGTGAAGTATTCATCGAACATTGGTTGAAACAAGCGATCCCAATCATCTCTAGGTGATGGAATACATGGTTGTTGAGAAACAGGGTTTGGAGAACGATCCCTCTGAACTGGATGTTGCAGGAGTATAGAAGAAGCTTTCCCCCCCGGGTCCTGAACTGAATTGTTTAAAGCCATTTTGTGCAAGCTCATCGAATGTCACATGAATTGGTTTCTATAATTTCCAGGTTCTTTGTTGTAGATTTCTGAATGCTTTATTTTGCTGGTGCATTAACCAACAAAAGACCAATTGTCAGCTTTTGCATCTAATATTACCCAGGTCGTCATTGTCATTGGTAAGATAACAGAGTGCACCAAAGACATGAAAGAATGATAAATTTGGTTTCTTATCTTGGATAAGCTCATATGACGTTTTGTTGTATCGACGGCGGATTAATGAACAATTTTGGGTGTAGCAGGCTGTATTGATTACTTCGGCCCATAAAAATAATGTGCTTTAGAAAATATTAACATTGTACGAGAAGCTTTACAAAGTGCGGTTTCCGCCTTTCAACAACAGCCATTTTTTCCTGCTGAGGCGTGAGAGAAACATATGTTTGATGAGAGATGACAAGCATGTTCATAAAATTCACGAAGTGTTCTCATTACGAAATTCGGTTTCTCTTTATATGTTCGACTTACATTACGGACATTGGCATTCAAACGAAACTTGAAATTTTTTGATATGGCATTTGATGAAAGCCCTCAAGAGCTTCATCTTTTGTCCTAAAAAATCTGACCCAAGTAAATCTTGAGTAATCGTCGACAATCCCTTAATACTCGCCAGACGTATTGGGCCGCACAAATCCATATGCAAAAGAGTATATTTTTGCTCACACCTCTCGTTTTCACCCCAGTTTCTTTTCCTCCTCTCACCTTTCTCCCCCCCCTCTCTCCCTCTCCTTTTCTCCCACCCCCTCTCCCCCACCCCCCCCCCCACCCATCTCACCCCCACCCCCCACCCTTCTCCATCTTTTCTCCACCCGTGGTTTAGTGGTCATCAACTTTGGGTTAGATGAAGATTTTCATGGCTTTTCCTAATGCACATGATGAACACAGATGATCTTTCTGAAATTTAAAATGCCTTGTGCAAGACCGTCTTTAGCTAGCTTGATAAGAGTACCAAAGTTAAGATGTGATAACCGACGGTGCCATAACCAGCTCTTAGTCTTAGACGCTTTGGATAAAAGATAGATCAAAGATGAATTAAGCATGTCATCAAGAGAAATTGTGTACAAATTTGTGTCTCGAGATCCGGAAAGTGGATCAACACCTTCTAAATTACGAATAAAGTAAGTGTTTTTCCAAAATGCGACTTCAAGATCCGCGTCACAAAATTGACCAACAGAAAACAAGTTATGTCCAAGCCCCTCAACGTAGTATACTCTTGAAATAGTAATATTTCCCAGCTGATAGTCACCATACCCCATAATCCTTGCAATATTGTCGTTCCTGAATCTAATTGTACCCAGAAAATTACTAATAAAGTTCATGAGCTGAGAGCGGTTCCTTGTCATATGTTTTGAACATCTGGAGTCTAGATACCAGAGAACAATCTGGACAACCTGTCATGACAAGAGAAGAAGATGGAATATCTGTAGCATTGGATCCCCAAGTATGATTGGGTTCTGAGTGGATAGCATTCTTAGATTCTACAATCTTAGCTTTTTTACTCAAACCTACATTTTTAACATTTTTAGGTTTCCTGTTGTAGACTTTAAGCTATGGTTTTTGTGTTTCAACTTAGTCAGAAGTGGTTTTCTTAGGAGGCACTACGTTAGCTGAAGTGATCCTAGTTAAAGGGCATGAATTACCAACTATAGTGAAAGTTCTGCGTACTAAACTAGGCTCACCAAACTGAAACGGGGCCCTCAAAATACAATGGCCGTGAGCTAGAACAAAAACAAGTGTAACACAAATTCAAAAAAACTGATAAAAATGTCATAAATCATAGTAAACCGAGCATTTTGGGCCTTACAGAAATCCTTAATAACCAGCTAAAGTTGTTACAAACTGATCCGTCTCGTTTTCCTCTTCGATTTGAGAGGTCACAATAGAGCCCACTGGCCGAAACGCGACTTACCGGATACAAAAGTTAATGCCGTTTTTACTGAAACCATTCTCTTCACGCAAGATTACTAAATAATCAAACGCAATGAATAAAAAAATTGGACACGGTCTCGGTCCAAGGTCGGTCCGGTCCGGTCCGTGCTCACCCCTACTTTGTACACTTGTTTTTTTTCTTCTTTTGAGGATAATAAAGAAGGATGACTTATCTACGAGAGTGAGGACTTGGGTAGATAGTCACTATGAATAAAGAGTTTGAGAAATTAGATTAAGGTATAACATTACAATGTCAGATGTTCATGCACTTTTTTGTGATTTTACTTCACTAACTATAATAAGCTAACCCAAACATTAAATCAAGGGCTTTTATCTTATCATTTACAAACAATAAGCTGCTTACGAAATATAAGCCAAACATAAGCTTAGATAAACACCTCCTAGGTTATGACTTATGAGCTATTCTAGCAATTTGTCCTGAAGCACACATAATGGCATCTTGTTCATGCTTTCGAAAGACATAGCTTATCAATTTTTTACCAGCATAAATAAGTGAACCAAACAAGTGTTTGTCTAAAATTTAATATCACCTTGTGTGCTTTGAGTAACCACTTCCAAGTTCCAAATTGTTCGTATCATAATGTACACAGTATTTCTACTAACACTAAACTATACACGTGTCCAAAAAGATAAGCTCAACTGATGCACTTATTCGACACCCAAGAGAGTTGTAAAGGGAACACCAAATACAATATAAATGAGCGTCATCTTAATATTAATTGCTTATAACCAGTCATCCCAGTACGAGGTTCATAATTTCAAGTATCACATTATACATAGAGACAAAAAAACAGATGTCCTCATGAGGCACGGCCATAACTATTTTCATGAAATGATCGCGTATGAAGTATTGACTCAAGAAGAACCAGGAAATTAATCGCCATGCTAGTTTATGATGGAGGTCATCATACGCTGCTGCCTTAGAGCTCAGCCAAACAAATCAACATTTTAGTATAAACCGTGTTTTATTAACTATCAAAAGTATAACAGCCGCATGTTCACTAGAGGTCGTATTTTATAAGCAAATCTAACATAATGAATTCTAAAACTACCAATGACAACAAATGAGCCTTTAAATACATTGCTACAAGAATAGCATCAATCACACAAACAATAAACGAAGACACTAGTGGCACGTCTACCTCAAAAAGAATTCTTCGCTTTATGCTTGCTCTGCATTTGCACCGACGCCAAACTATTGTATCGTGCAATCAGGTAAACCAATTGCTAGCGCCTCATGAAACCAAAACTGCTCCCGAAAAAAGAGAGCTTTCCCATACCTCAAGCCCTTCGGCACCTTCCCTGCTAACAAATAGCCGTTCACCACCCCCTTCAATCTTCTTAATAATCCCTCTCTCCGCATCCTCCAACTTATCCATATAATTCCGCCTAAACGACTCTTCACCAATCTCACTATTCCCACCCTTTTCCGCTACCCTGGACCACACCTCTAACCCCCCATCTCGCCCAACAAAAACCTGCTTCTTATAACAATGCACTACACTATTACTAACACCACCACTCGTATCCCTCAAACTCGGATTCGTATCTCTCAAATAAACCCAAGGATCATCCCCCAACTTCCTCAAATCCGCAATCCCCACATCACCCGACTTGGAACATATCTTACACATAGTCATATCATTGACGTCAACACTAACATCCGCAAAGGAATCACCAAAACGACTACTCCTACCCGACCCTGGCTCATTAGTCTCCCAAACCACACGCCCCGACCTCACATCCCATAACCTAACATAACCACTATATCCAAACGCCCCGGATGTCACACTGGTCCCAACTAAAACCCCCAACTCCTCCACGTAACTTAACCCCCTAGGAACCCCATATTTCGCAGAACTCCCACTTTGCCGCCCTATCTCACCTTTCACCCCTAACGTCTCCTTATCTATAACCAACACACAATTCTCCTTATGAAACGAATCAAACGCAGCATAAACACACTCCCTAGAGTCACTAGCCACCGCGGTAACCCTAGCCTTATAAATCCTGGGATCACTCTGGTCTCTCCACTCGACATTCCCAACCCCCATCCCATTAACCATATCATAAAAACTCACCCCCGCCACATCATCACCCCCAACCGCAATCACCCCACGCGCCGACACGCGTCTCACAAAACCAATCTGATCCAAATGAGTCCTAACAGTTTGCAAATAAGACAAACTAGTACCATCATAAACCGTAACCTGACCACCGTGAGCTAAAAAAACAGATCCGTCGCTAACAACATGAAAATCCGTCACTAGACCGTCGGTAGCAGGTTTGATGAAAGTAACAACCTTGGCGTCAATAGCGTCAAGATTGATGGGTTTTAAGGCGTGGTGGAGAATAGACTCGATGCCGTAAAATTCGGCTTCTTGGGTTAGTTCAGTAACGGAGAAGGGGTGGGTTTTGGGGAGGCGGTTGGTGCGGAGGAGTGAGAGGAGGGGGGAGAATATCTCGGGATCGCGGTCGAATAGATGGGTTGTTCGTTAGAGGTGCGTGTAGATAAGGCGGATAAAAGGGAGTCTGGGCCTCCGGATTGGAGGGTGGACAAGGTCGTTTCGAATAACTTGCCCCCGACGTTTAGCTTGATTCGCTCACTGTAGTTGTTATTATTGGAATTATCGGTTCCCATTGGATGGTGTTTGTGATTTTGGGAAGTGGTGTTTGATGATGTGTTAGAGGAAGGAGTATGATACCTCTTCATTTGGGCAGCATGTCACAGCATTTCATTCCACTCAAAAATACCCCTTCATTCATAACACACCCTTATCTTTTCATTTGAGTCTCACCACTTATAATTTTATTTTATTTTTTTCTTTTTTCACACAAACATAATTTATTTTATTAAAAATAAAAATACAATACATAAACATAAAATAAAAATACGAAACGTAAACAAATTAAACGATACAAAACATAAAGATACGAAACTAAATTAAGCGTCTGGATATTTTCTTATTTCAGCTTGTTTTCTTTCAATGATGGCTAGTTTTGCTGTCGGCAACGCCGAAGGATCGATCATGAGAAACTTCAGCTCTTTACACTGCATTATAGCCAGTTCTTTTTCTCTCTTCGCCTCGTATGCTTTTTCAGCAGCATCACATTTACGTCTATAATCCTGATAAACAAGTGACGATACAGACTCCGATTGACTCCCCTCCGGTGCTTCCCCCGGCGCTTGTCGTTTCAACCGATTTTTGCTTTTTCGGGGCCCGTTGTTTGCCGGCGGGACGCTCTCTTGGATCAGGACCAAACAGCTCTTCGAGATTATCTGCATCAATCGGCTCCGCCGCATCCCATTTGGGGTGATTTTTCAAAATATTCCACACGTGAGGGTATAGAATTTTTTTACCATATCGGTCGATATAAGCCGTCTTTGCATTCTCGACCAAGTCAGCATCACTTTCTCCGCTTTTGTGATTTAGATGCTTGTAAATACCGTTAAACCGTTGGCAATCATCGTGCATCCTGGTCCATTTTCCCATCACCATATTTTGGGTACGAGGAGGAGCTGTTGTTCGCGAGTTGAAATCGCTCAAAATCAGGTTACAATAGATGTCGTCGTGTTGGTCTTTTCCGATATTCAGCGGTATCCTGAGATCGTTGCTCGATCAAGATTGGCTAGCAAGATTTCTTCGTTGTTATTCCAACAGGTAATCGTTCGCCTTGATGCCATTTCATCATCTTCATCGTCCTCGTCTAAATCGACAACGGATTGTTTCCCCGTCCTTTTCTGTTTACCTTTAGCTTCACGGGGTTCTTTGGCTTGTGGTACTTTGAATTGTGGTTGTGATGATGGTTGTGGAAAATATTGTGGATGTGACGGTTGTTGTGAAAAATATTGCGGTTGTGAAAAAAATTGGGTTGAGTATTTCTCTTGGATTTCGTATGTAACTTTTGATGCGTATTGTGATTTTGATGATACGCCAATTGTGAGTGATAAGCTTGATCGGGGGGTGACATTTGCGTTCCAAAAGGGGGATACGGTTGCGACGAATTTGAGTTTTGGGAACCTGGGGTAGACGGATTCGATGGGTTCGAAGAAGACGAGTATTGTTGCAGGTTGGAGTTGAGAAGATGGGTAAAATAACCCGGTGTTGGTTCATTTGGTGGTTGAGACATTTTTTTGAATGAGAAGAATATATGTTGAGAAGTTTGTTGTAAAGAAGTGTGTGTTAAAATGATAAAATGAGGTGTTATTTATATTGAAAAGTGGGTATAAATTAAAAAAAATTGAAATTTCAAAAAATTAGCCGTTGTGTTTTTTTCCAACGGTTACATTTGCTTTTCATTTGTCTTTTTCCACGTCGTGTGTATGGCGAATTTGATAGTTTGTGGCTATGGCGAGCGGTGGTGGTGTGGTGGCGAAGGCTGTGGTGAAGCCACGTAGGCTGTGGCGAGCCCCCACCGCCACCATACTCCTTCCTCTTATAGTTACCAAATCAGAATGTTTTTCCTAGACTAACAAGAGAAGAAAAATCAAATTAATATGTGGCAGGAGAAAGGTTATAAATAGTGTGAGGCGTGACGTGTCAGTATGATCAAGCTTCACGTCTTAGCAGTTAAGGCGTAGCTTTTGCGTTTTTAAAGTGTAGCTTAAAGCGGCCTAAAATATGAAAATATTTATATATTTATATCATATTTCATATATATTGAGTTTGCATAAAGCTGATGACATCAAATTACATCTATTTTATAGCATCATCCTATGTTATTAACCCATTTTTGTATTTGTTATTGCACAAAAAAATTGGTTCTTTATCGTTATTATTTGAGAATTGCTAGTAATTATGAGAATTGGTGAAACTTAGCAAAAGGCGCGCATTCTGGAGCTTAAATGAAGATATTTTAAAGATTACTGTTCTGAAGACCAATACGGCGTATCCATCAAGGAAGATACGGCGTATCCGTGCATGCACTCACCAAAGACCACAAAAGGAATGAAGATCAATACGCCGTATCCAAAGGACTCAATACGCCGTATTCAAGATATGGAATCAATATAATATTCTGGAAGAAGATATTCAACGTGATCCTAATCCAAGAAATCCCTAACGACCGTATCCAATACAGGGATTACGCCAGTATCAACCGACTTCCAGACCTTATAAATAGAAAACTCAAAAACAAGTTTTAAGTGTGCTAAATCATATTCTCAATACCTAAACCACAAAAGTCGATTTTCAGAGGAGAAAAAGAGCAGAAAAGGTCGAGCAACGTATTCAATTCCATAAGATACATCGTGTAATTCCATATAATTTAGTAATCGTTTAGTTTTTGGTATCATTCGTTAACTCGGTTAGTTTACATTGGCTAAATTATTACTCTTGTATTTATTATGACGTTTGAAGACTGATACCTTCGGGTATTAGCCATTATTATGAAGATCTGAATGTTTGGTATTTGTTTATATCGATTTCTTGATTTATCGTTGAGTGCTTGTTTATGTTTATCAATTTATACTTGTTTACGTGCTTTTTTATACGACCTGTCATTCAATTGGATCTAGCAAAGTGGACCAAGCGGATCTAGAGTTCGGGATAGCTCTCCATATAGTAATTTATACATCTAAAATAATAGTTATACAAGTATTGTCCTTCTAAGTCTGTGTCTAGGATACGCTTCGGGCTTAACTAGTTAATTGGATATTGCCGATGGTTTATTGATCGTGTTGACTAGCAGGTGACCTAGATAATTCAACAAATACGTTCTGATTCAATGGCATAGCTTGGACAAGTGGACTTCTAGATATAGATTGCCTTAGCGGGGTAAGTGGGTATTTAAAGTCTCTATGAGCTTAGGGTTTATACAAGATACACCGTGCTTTTATCCCTTAGATAGAGTATAATAGCAATAGGATTGCTTTATGTGGCAATGCTTTAATTGTGACAGAATTAATGTGTCTAGGTCTTAGGATGATGTAACGCCTAAGTCTTAAGAATGATATGCCACCTCGAGAGAAGAAATCATTGCACTTAATAAACAAACCAACGTTCTAATCGGATTAATAATGGTTAATACAGTTTTCTTATATAAGGTTCGACCGCTCTTTTATCTTTTGTCTATCAGCTTGCATGGGTAACAGTGTCTTGAATTGATTGTAGTCACCAACCAAACCGTGCCAGTCTCTCAGGCTGAAAACCCCCTTTTCCCATTAGAATTAGGATTTAGACTGACATAGGTTTAACATAGGTTTAGATTAGAATAGAATTAACATAGATTAGATAACCAAGATATTAATTAAATTGATAGATTTAACCTCGCTCTCAGTGATCGACACCCTACTTACCACGAAACTACTACCGATCGGGTTCACTACCCGTTAAAGTGTTGTTTTTGGTTGAGTCGGCAAAATATAAATTTAAAACTTGAATCAATAAAATATACACCACACAACGCCACATCAAGTTTTTGGCGCCGCTGCCGGGGAGTGAAATTTAATCTTGATTTTTATTTTGATATTTTGGTTTTTAACATTAGATTAGATCTAACCGTTAGGATTAGTGTAATTTAGATTAGTGTATATTCTTGTATATTCTGTAATATTTGTAAATTTGTATATTTGTTTGCATGTATATATTTGTGTGTTTAATTGTTTGCGTATTTAATTATTTTCCTTAAATACACTGTTCTGATCGACAGTTGAATACGACGTATCCACCTTCACTGGATACGGCGTATCCAGTTCTTTTGTCTATACTGAGTATTCAGTCCAACTAATTAATACGGTGTATCCACTTCCATTGGATACGGCGTATCGATTGTCTGGAACAGAAACTAAAATAATTGATTTTCGTGCAAAAAAATTTCTACCTTCCTCCGAAACAAATCCTACTGATTGTTTATCCCTTGTTTTCAGGTAATGCATGATAAGGAATTCTACGAACAAACTATTCACACCTTACAAAGAACCTGAATGAGAGTTTTGATCATCAAGAAGACACTTCAAGACTCTAAGTCTTGACGAATTGAGATCTCCGGATTTCAATCTACTTTCTGACGAAGAATACTCAGAGGAAGAAGAAGAAGAAGAAATGACGAAAACAATGGAGCAATAACCTGAACAAACTATGGATCGGGGGTCGTTAGGCCTAAAATTGATAACAAAGATCAATTTGAACTAAAAGGACAATTTCTTAAGGAGCTTCGAGAAAACACATTTAGCGGTTCGGATAATGAGGATGCTAATGAACACATTGAAAAAGTTCTCGAAATAGTTGACTTATTCCATGTTCCTAGAACAATGTTATTTTCACAAGGTTTTACATTCATACAAGCCCCAATTCTATTTGATCAATATAGAACGGTTACCTAACTCTAACATGATCAAAGACACTTTAATCTTGAGGCTAAACCACATACTCTAGACGTCTACATCTTTACTTGTGCACACATAAACTATGTCTAGGGATCTCTTTATACAAAGAGTCCATAAGACTTACAAAGGAATCTTAATTGTATTAGGAAACTAAATCTTTCCTAATCTTTGATCATTATCTTTTATGCAAATCTTTTAGAATCCTCCATCTTTTGTAGAATTCCATATTGTCGACTTTGATCCTTTTGTTTCATTCTTTATTCTTTTAAGCAAGTTCTTTTGTATCATTAAATCAATAATTCCCAACATAAGGCTAACAATATCTCCTAATGTTGAGGTCTTATTTGATCTCCCCAATGTTGACGTTCTTGATGGAGGTTTGGTATGTGCTTAAATACACATACTTTTTACCTAAATAAACGAGCTAAAAAGACCAATAATGACCAATAAATACAGAAAAATGCATTGTATTTGTTTGTATTGTGAATTGTGTCTTGCAGGTAACAGATATTGCACAAAAGGACAAAAACAAAGCAAAACGGACAAACTCGGGCACGGGAATTGAAAGAGTACAAGAAATCGAAGCCGAAGGAAAATTTATCTCAAATCCAATCCCATTAAACCTATAACCTAAAAAAAACCCCAAAAACAATTGCACCGTTAATCCCTGAATACTTACATCGTTAGTCCAAAACAATTACACCTTAAGTCCTTAATTTAACCCCGTTAACTCTTTTTCTTAATAAACCCTCCCGTTAACCCAAAACCTTTACCCTGGCTCAACCCTCTTTCATAAGCCCAAGTCAAAAGTGTAAAAGAACGGGTCAACACCCCTAAAATCATAATTATTGTTCATCGTCCCTACCTTTCCCTCTCTTTTTCACAATTCACACGCAGGGTAAAAACATCAACCAACTATACGTTCTCCCAACTCTTCTAGAAGCTCATGACGCATGCCATGACGTTTTGGCATGCCAGGTTGGCAATCTCAATGCCAATCATTGACCAATGATGCGTGGCACATGATCCAAAGGCTCCCAATGATTGCGTGAAGAATAATCATGATTGGATGGATGAGATTGAAGAGAGAGGAGCGTCTTAGGTTTCTGGATCCTTCCTCTGAGCACTATAAAAGGAGAGCTCCTCACATACACAAAGGCGTCTAGTTTTTTAGCTTATTTTAGTTTTCAGCAACTAATTGTAATTTTTAGTTTATTTGTTAATCATTTGTATCAAAAAGCTTTGTAACCTTGTTTCTTATTAATAAAAGTTAAGTTTTAAAGTTCTAATTCTGTTTTCACCTTAATTCAGTATGGTTTAATATGAGTTTAGAAATCACATACTAAGCTTTAATAAGCTCTTTTAACTTCATAAGCTAGCTAGAACTTAGTTAAGCCCTTAAAGCTTAACTGAGTTTGCATTTCAACTTATTTCACCCCCTAAAGTACCTCAGCTTATAATGTGGATGATAAGCCAGTTAGGGAAGGGCTTATAGACCTCACTAGCTTGTGCAAACAAGTAACATTTCATATTTTCAGGTCATTTTATAACGTCATTTATTTTGTCATTATTTCACTATTTATTTATTTATTTATTTTTTTCTCGTGCGCACTTACTTTTAATTCTTATCACATAATTAAAATCGCGTAAGTTAAAAATCAACATTTAACGTAAACGGAAACCAAACGAATTAAAGTTTTCGTCAAACAAGCAATATATTATTTTTACGAAAGTAATAATCAACTTTTTATATTTTATTTTTATTGGTTACGTAAAACATTTACGTTTCGCT
>BQNB010062279.1:19425-36139 GCA_026074375.1 Tanacetum coccineum | reverse complement strand
ACTTCTTGCCAATAAGGGAGAACGATCCATTGGATAAGTTGGCAAGGTTGTACCTGAACAGGATAGTGACAAGACACGGGATATCTGCCTCAATTATCTGTGATCGTGATGGAAGATTCACTTCAAATTTCTGGAGATCGTTTCAAAAAGCTTTGGGTACAGATATTAGTATGAGCACTGCGTATCATCCAGAAACTGACGGCCAGAGCGAGAGAACTATTCAAACTCTCGATTTTGGCAAAGGCTGGGTTAAGCATTTACCATTGGCCGAGTTTTCATACAACAACAGTTATCACGCTAGCATAAAGGCCGCCCCTTATGAGGCACTGTATGGTCGAAAATGTCGATCACCGGTGTGCTGGGCCGAGGTTAGGGAAGCCCAACTGACGGGTCCGGAATTGATCCAAGAAACAACAGAAAAGATCGTCCTGATCAAGCAAAGGATGCAAGCAGCTCAGGATCGACAAAAGAGCTACGCCGATCAGAAACGAAAGCCGATGGAGTTCGAGGTTGGGGACAGAGTTATGCTTAAGGTCTCGCCTTGGAAAGGGGTCGTACGGTTTGGTAAGCGAGGCAAGCTGAACCCGAGATATGTCGGACCTTTCAAGGTGTTAGCAAAAGTTGGGAAAGTTGCCTACAGGCTGGAACTTCCTCAAGAGTTGAGCAGAGTTCACCATACTTTCCATGTGTCTAATCTGAAGAAATGTTACGCCGACGAACCATTAGTCATGCCGTTAGAAGGAATTCATGTTGACGATAAGCTCCAGTTTGTGGAAGAGCCCGTTGAAATTATGGAACGGGAGATCAAACGATTGAAGCGAAGCCGAATACCATTGGTTAAGGTTCGCTGGAACTCTAGGCGGGGCCCTGAGTTCACCTGGGAACGTGAGGATTCGTTCAAAAAGAAATACCCACATCTCTTCACAAACCGGGCTTCGTCATCTACTACAAGGTCTTAAGCTTTGAGGACAAAGCTCTTTTAACGGGTGGAGACTGTAACATTTCTCATTTTCATGTCATTGTACGACATTTATTATTCGTCACTATTTATTTTAGTCCGATACGCGTTTACTTTTAATAATTACTTTTAAGTTAATTGCGTAGACTAGAAATAATCAATAAATGTAAACGGTCATCAAATAAATTAAGGTTTGCATCAACCAAGTAATAAATAATTATTAAGAAGATAATTATGTACTTTGCGTATTTTATTTTTATTGGTCACGTAAAAGGGCTACGTTTCGCAATAAAATACATTTGGACATACCCCGGAAATACCTAGACTTACCTAGACTCAAACCAATACCCACTTTTAAAACCTTAACACAAAAATTTAATCAATTCTTGTGTTAATATCCCACTAGGGCCGGATATGGGACAAAAACAACTAACAAGATCTTTGTTTTATTCTCCTAAGTACATGTACATCTTAAGGTAATTAAAAACTTGTACTAGTATAACCTTAATAAGATCTCAAGCCTTGTCTCTCCTTGATTCTACACGTCACATACATATATACACCAAGAAATCCCCTAATGACCCTACAAGTACTAGTACATCCATGTTTCAATTAATGCATGTCCTAATGGTCTCCTAATGGCTATTACACATTGGATAATAACCAAATTGTTTCTCTTTTGCCCCTTAGGCCACGGCTAAACACAAGACACACACACAAATCCTTAAGATTTCAAGAATCAAGCAAATCTTGTACATCACTAGCCTAATTAAAACTTGTACTTAAGTGGTTTAGCTTAATACAATGGGAAACTAACTAGAAACCTCAAAAACCACTAGTTAAGGGCACGGTTTGGTTTACTATGTGACTAGAAGAGTTAACTAGCTCAATTGCCTATAAATACTCATGTATACTTACCATTTTAACACTCTTAAAAACTCACACACACTCCAAACTCTCTCAAGCAAACTAAACTTATCACCTCCCTCTTTTACAATCGGGTTACACCAAAACCAAGCCTACACGCACCCTAAATTCGTCCTAAGCACGGCTAAGGTCATACGAGGGGTATAGAAAGCTTTGAAGCTTGGGTTGAATACACACGCGGGTGTGTACACGAAGCTAGTTGCTTGCCTAACTCATCACAAGACACTAGGACCCTTTGTAAGTCTCGAATTAAGCTTTACATGTCCTATACCGTCCATTTCTATTCGTATCTAGTTGTGATGATCGAAATTATTTGTGCTTAACATGTAAAGTGTGCGTGAACATGCATGGTACGCCTCATGCATGGTTCACGTAAATATGATCATGTGTGTTACACTTGTGTGGTGCAAGAAACTAATAAAACGCATGTACAAAGTGATTTAACGACAACAAGGACTTAAATGATTCGTTTACATGAAAGCTTAGACTCTAACGCGAACAAAACCCTTATACACGAATTGAAATAAAAACCACACGTAAACTTTTGTCGTAAACGAAGTGCTATGGCTTGGGAACGTATATGAGACGTTAGTACTGCTAGCAGGGTTAGTACTGCTAGATCATTTAGCAACTCAAAGGGCTAAGTTCGGGTCACGTTGGGCTTGGCAGCCCACTGTGGGAGGCCCAACAGGCCCAGCGAAGCCTCGTTACGATTTAGCTAACGGTTAAACTAAGCTATACAAAGCTTATTCATGGGCAGGCATGCTTAATAAATTGACTTGGGGGTCGAAGCTTCATTGCCCTTTCAAAAACCATCTCTCTATCTACCCAATAAATGGGCCCTAACTGGCCCATTAACGAGTCATATTCGAGCTATAAGCTCACAATAAGCTCAAAGCAGCTTATTGATAAACTCACATAAGCTAGATGGACTTAATGGACCCAAATATAGTTAACGGACCCTAATGGACCAAGTCGAACCCATTAGAAATGTATTCGGGTTTTCATATTTGTTCCACAAAGCCCAAACTACCCGAGCTGGAACGCTTATTGCATAAGCTGAATTGGAAAACAAAATAAAAATTTATAAGGCCTAAAAGTTAAGTTAAAAAACCCTAATGGACCTTAGTATATATTTCGGGTTGAGTTATTGGGCTCACAAGCCCAATAAGCTCGAAAAAGCCAAAATAAGCTCTCCCAAGCTTATTTTTAGCTTAACCAACTTAAATGAACTTAATGAAAATAATTTTGCCTTTTAAAACTATATCGGACCTTTAAAACGCTTATTGGACCTTAACGGGCCCAATAAGGCCCATTATGGTCCAAAATAGCTCTGTAAAAACAAGGCTTATTTTATAAGCTTAGGCAGCTTAACACAGCTTAAGGACTTTTTGAAATCATCTGTCACTATGTTTAGATCTTAAATCGAAGCATTAAAATGTGATTTTTACAAGTTAAAGGGGCTAAAATGCAAGTTGCAAACTATAAGGTTAAAACTGTCAGTTTTGGACTTAAATAAATCTATGGGCTGTTTTGGAATATTTCTGAAAAGATAAGGGCTAGATGTGAAACAAAAAGGACTAAAAGTGAAACTTTGGATAGTTATAGGACGAAATGTAATTAAGAAACTTAAGGGATTTTGTAAAAAAAGGTGATTTTATAATACGCTAACGAACGCACGAGTTACAAGTAATATGCAGCATTATTATGGTTTTAACCACGACTTAATAAATAGAGAATACTTATGAGAACACAGTTGATACGTTCCAAGAGCCATCGTTATTACAAACAATTTCAAATACCATAAAAAACGCGTACACCACAAACATAAGTGATAACAGTTATATAAAACTAGCACAATTTATAATAAGTTTTAATACATTGAGACGTTAGCCACTAAACTACTAGTACGTAAGAATGGCCGTATTTACTTAGGTATTAGAGTCGGGGTGTATTCATTGCGGTATACGTTGGGTGATTATATACTTCGCTAAGCGGTGTGAGGGGACTAATCAGCTAATGTGGAGTTCCTAGCCGCAAGTTTTTAACAATTATTTAAATGATTTACAGTCTTAGGGCGGGGTGACGCACATGCTTTGTTTTACAAATTGGACGCATTGCATATTTTAGTAGGCTGATAATTTATGTGTTTGCCTAATTAGCGATTGAACTCCACTGAGCCCATTATCAATGACCTGTCAATTACTTGCACATTGTGAAGCGCGAGAAGGTAAAAGAGACAGATCTATTTGGTGGATTTGCGAGACTATCCCCGTTCGGGTGATTAGCAATCACCGGGAACGAACGTATACCATGTCAAATTTGGGATATTCCGGGTTAGAACATCATTCACGGGCAATTTATTGGCAATTTATTTGCATTCATAGCCCTTACAAAGGCTTCGGTGTCATGAGCTTAGGAAAACGTAATCCCTTTTTTATGATATTTGGAATCTCTTGCTATAATCATACAATTGTAAATCTTGCGTTCCTACAATGGAGCGGGAGCGAGGAAACATAAACCATTGAATCACCAAACTTATGTTGACGTTTTAAGCATGTTTTTCAGGTCAATAAGGCACGAGGTGCGATGATACATTGGGGGTCAATAATTAAAGAGTCAACAATAAGATTTGGGGCCATATTACATTTTGGGGACAATTGTTATAAATCAAAATCTTTATTTATATTGTTGAACAATTTGAAGCCATGGGCTTATGTAACAAACAAGTATTTTGTTAATCCAATGTATCTTTTTTTAACGACATGTTTAGTGGTCGTTCTCATATCTTGTGCTATTGAACTATGAAGTAACGCCCTCGGATATTCAACATTCCGCTGCAACCCATATTTGGGGGTGTTACAAATAAACCGTATATAAGCTCGAACAACAAAACCACGAATCAACAAACACAAGACAATACACCCCTACAGCTCTGATGCCAATTGTTAACAATAAGATATCACTAACAAAGGATGATCCGGAGGTCAGGGAGGATTAAACAAATAAGTAGCCATTGTATTATTTAGAGAGAGAAAGGAAAGATGTGTGTTTTCTAGAGAGAGAAAGACACACACTTAATGAGATACAAAATGAATCATCACCCCTCCATGGAAGTATGGAGGGGGTATTTATAGTCCAAACACAACTAAACTATCCTAAATAGTCTAATCTAGTCCCTGCGTGTTTGACTATTAATAACTAGTGTAATTTCGTGTAAGTCAACATATATCAATATTAGGCTCATTTTGATGATATTAATGAAAATATTACAAAAATATATCAATATAATTTTTAGGGTAAATTACACTGTTGGTCCCTTTACTCCACCCTGTTTGCCCGTTTGGTCCCTAGATAATGGAAACTCTCATACGGGGTACTTTTTGGCATTGTTGTTACCCGTTTGGTCCCTAAAGCCTCGTTATGCCTAACGACTGTTATGTTTCGTCATTATCTTGGCCACGCACTTTCCACTGAAGGGTAAAGATGTCTTTAAACATTAAATTTCCATTGCATGAAGACTAGATACCGTTGGTCCTTGAACGACTAATGTTAATACATTGCTTTTTCACCTGTTTTCATATTTTTTTTGTCTTTATGCGATTCGAAACGGTTGTGTCCCTTGGAGTGTCTTTTCTCCCTTCCCACCCATCTCATTTCTAACCGACATTTTTTTCCTAAGAACCAAACATACCTTAATCTAAAAACAATAACAAAACAACAACAACATGCATAAATCAAAACACTTGATATAAGAACTTAATTTTTGGCCAATTAGATTTACAAGTAACAGCTTCAAATGAGAGATTATACCAGCCATAAATCATAAAAGTCATTACATTCAACCATCAACAAAACAAAAGTCACTAACTACCCGTTACCTATAAAAACCTAATCATCTAAATCCATTTAAGCCACATGACCTTCCTTATCATGGATACCAGACAGAGTTTCAGCCATCACTTATGTCAAAGCGGCAAGCTTAGTGGTTTCTCTAGCTTAAGTTTGTTTCAAACACTCCAAAGAATCAACAGCCACCCCACGAGCTCCCAAAGCCTCCATCTCACTAATCAACACACGGCGCCTGACACTTTTCCTCCTCAAGTCATCACAGCGATCACGAAGAAATTTTAGAAACCCTTTTTCTTCGGAAATCTCTTACAGAAACCAGAACCTCATACGCTTATGTAACTCTGTAGAACTGATAATCTTCATTATTTCATCCAAAACCTCGAAAGTGGCCATTCTTTAAAATTTTAAGCAAACAATTGAGATGTATCTTTGAGAATAAATGAGTGGGTTAAGATATAAAGAATTAAATGAAAATATCGATTCTCGCGCATAGAATCTGAGATGTCATCATTGCAAGTAGAAAATTAAGCGCCGCCGTAATTGCATGCGATCATTTAAGTCTGGGTACAAAATACTAAATTACATGATTCGTCCTTGTTGTTTACCAAATATTGCATGAATCATCCTTATATATTCAAGTCTTTTCCTATTTAACAAGTGATGACTCCGTGTTTCCCCGGGATATAAATTTTAAAAAACTTTCCACATACACTCCATTTAATTCTTACTACCAAACCTGACTCTTCACTCCCAAAACCCAACAAACCCTAAATCAAAGTTCATATCAATGGCAGATTCTTGGAAATATATGGACTTAAAAAGTTTGTATTAAATGATGACATGATCAATTATGCTTTACACAAGTATGGGACTAACTGGCAGGTTCATGATGCTATAGCTGATGACATACTTGATGATTTATTGAAAAGAGAGTAGGAGAAGCAGCAGCGTGTGAAAGGTAAGTGTACAAGGAATGTATTATATTGCATGTTGTTGCTATTTCATTGACCCATTTTGCCACTTGTTCTTATTCTATTATTTTACCCTTCATTTTAATTGTGGTTTATATATTGAGTGTTTGCTATATTTGTTGATGACAAAAGAAAGTCAACAGAAATAAAGATTCTCGATGTTCTTGAACTGAGGCTTAAGAAAGTTGGAAAACATCTTAACAAGGCAAAAGAGAAAATCGATGTTAACAAGGGAAGGGAGAAAATGTTGATGGAAATACGTAATAGTTCTTTTGAGCATATTGCATAGGTATTAGACTTGGTGCAATGCTGATGCTCTAAGTTTATACCTTAGTAACCTAAGTTTATGAAACAATTGACTTAATCAAAACACCTCTTTAAGTTTAAGGTACCTTATAAAATAAGCTGAATTAAACCAATGTACATTTGGAAACTAAGTTTATAAAACAAGTTGATTTCATCCAAACACCCCCTTTAAGCTTAATGTACCTTAGAAAATAACCTGAATTGAAGCAATGTAGATTTGGAAACTAAGTTTACCAATCATATCTTATTTGCAGAGGTCATAATTATTGAATCAGATACAAGCTATGGTCATAAACCTTTTCAAGTTACCTATGCTAAAAGCTCTGATCATAGCCCTTTTCAAGCTACCTCTGATGAAAGTTCTGATCATAACCCTTTTCAAGCTACCTCTGATGAAAGCTATGATCATAATCCTTTTCAAGCTACCTCTGATGATACCTTAAAGTCAAGCTCTGAGGATACTTGTAGCTCTGATTCTACTTGTGAACAAAAAAAGGTTCTAAAGGTAAACCAAGGTTTAGATCTACCCAAGCGAAAAAAAGCTTTTCATGGTAAACAAGGGTCAAGCTCTTTAAAAGCAAAAAAATCTACTATTCCATCAGGGATTTTACAATGGTATGATGATTTAAGTTTAGATGAGCAGATGACTGTTTATAAAGGTAGACCAGGGTCAAGCTCAAGAAATGCAGCAATTACCAAACTTAAAAACTCAAATCAAGGTCAAAACATCTTGCACCCACAACACCTAGAACATGGCCAACCTCTACAACTCTTCTTGTTCTAACAAAAAGGCCACCTCCAGTGACAAATTGCACTTTGGGCCATGCAGCAGTAAAAATTTGGCAACAAATTCTTAATAGGGAATTTGGAATTAAAAAAGCCAAAGGAGATGTTGAAGGAAGTTCATATGTAAGGAGGAAAGGTAAAAGGAAGATGTTGTAGGAACTTCAGTTTGTGTTTGTGAAGCTTGTGCAGGTATTTGTGAAGATAGTGTAGGTTCATCTTTTGGTTTATTGAAAAAACATGTAACTTTAACATTGTTGTTTTGGTCTTGGTACATTTAACTTTGCTTCTGTATGGGTTGCCAACAACACTGCTGGATGAGTTTCTATCCTAATCTTTTGGATATTTAACTTTATTGTGGTTAATAAAACTTAGTTGTTTGTGCATTTTGCATATGGTGCTTTTAATAATATGTGGTCAGAATGACTTATTAAAGTTAAAATGCAGCATAATTTGTGTTCACATCCTAATCCATTTTGACTTTTGTACACCCATGTTAACTGGTAAAAGTCAAACTTATAAATTTATTACTTGAACAATCAAAAGCATAGAATGCTAACTAATATGAATCAACACTTGGACAAACCTGAAAGACCTAAAGTAGTCAATCTAATAGCAAATTCAAACAAACATTACACAAAGACGGTTAATCACACACTTGCAAAAAACAAAATGAACTCATAAACGTTATGTTTAGTTTCTAATTGTTGAAGGAGCTCATCATCATGGTTATTATCAAGTTGATTAGATCCACAATCATAGATCTCATGAAGAGTCTTTGATATTAGGTTGTATTGTACAACCTTTCTATACAAGTTGATCACTAAAAAATAATCCTCCTCCCTGTCTCCCAAAAAAGGCTCCAAACAGTGGATCGAATCGACCAACCTTCAGGAAGTGGAGTCATAAAGTCATCAATATCAACACAGTACATAACCGTCCAGATAGAACACCCTGTCATCATCTCATAGATAGTAAACTCGCTAGAGCCAATATCATATCTACAAACAAGAAGCAAACACCCACGCGACTCAAACGATTTCCCTTCTAGATGCAACAACTGAGGTATTTGTATGAGTATTAGCATTGGATCCATATAGCCATAAGACTCAAGGAATTTCATTCCTTGTTGAGGGATTTGTATGGTTGTTTTAATTGGATGCTCATGGTCTTTAATATTTAATTTGTAGTGCATAAGCTACCTATTCTCAATTTCTAGCCAATGTAAGGCATCATTCTAATAGATTACACTATCAAAATGATCAAAACTGAAGTACTTAAAACAGTCCATGCATAGGCTCTAATTGCCTGTCTCTAAAGACTAAATTTGTGTATCAATGTCACAAGATGTGCTTCCAGCATCCACTAATTTGTAGTACGGTGATTTTTTAGGATCAAAGGCCATTCTCAATCCCGCACTTCTATAATAAGGTGAATTATCAAGTGAGCAATCTGGATGCAGAAGCTTTTTAAAATGATTAGTGGATGGATTATATACATAATTAAAAACAGGCCTCCCCGAATGAGTACACAGAAGCAAACCATTGTAAGACTGCAAGATCTTAACATTATCAGCTTTCTTAATGGAGCTAAGAGTGAAGGAGCTATCCATACCAGATATTTTTGACTGGAGTCTAGAATCTGACGACACGAAATCACATTCACACAAAGATCTAATGTGATTAACAAAAAGACCAACAAGAGGATCAACTTTAGTGATTTGGCTACAGTTAAGGGTGAAACTAGAGGATGTAAGAATTCTTAGCCCTTTTTTGATACAGTTGTAAACAAATGAATACAGAGAATAAGTAATCGGATTAATATTTTGGTCAAAAGGTCATCGTTTGTAAGGACTACATGTGGTGGTGTAGAGTTTTCTCGAGCATGTGTTTTGAGCTTTTGTGACATCATCACTGATATCTAGTTATTTTTATAGATTTGCACCTAAAGTATTTTTCTAGTAGGGTAAATATCAAAGTCAAATACCACTCACCACTTGCCCAAGTAAAACTGTAAGCATAACTAATAAACTATCACCGATGGTCCCTTTCATGAAAAGACAACATAAATGCTGAAAATGGAGGGAAAAGTTATGCATAATACAAGTTTCATCCCTAAAACCAAACAAGGGTCAACAGATACAAAGTTTCTCATTTAGTCAATTTTTCAACAAATTTGATAATGTTAACTACTCATTTCGTCCTTAAACCAAACAAGGGTCAACAGATACAAAGTTTCTCATTTAGTCAAACAGGGTATTTTATGTACTAGTGGTATGACATGGTTAGTATGAGAATTGCAATGATATACACAAGGCTCATTGACTGACATTCACAAGGATTATGATAACATAACAAAAACAACATAGCATTTGAGTTCCATATATTATCCAATACATAATAGCATAGCATTCAGTTGGTTCAGTTAGTCAATGACTTGGAGGTTGGGGATCTTGTTTCATGAGTAGAAAGTGGTTCAGTCTCGTCTTCACTATTGTCAGTACGTTGTGGAGACATACAATCATCAATGACCTCAGGTACAGTTATACTTCCAGTTGCAACTGAACCACCAGCTAAACCAGCTGTAGTAGTTCTTTGAACTCCTAGGCCTATTAAATAATCACCCCTAACAAGTATAGTTGTGTTCCTCCTTCCCAAACCTTGGCCCACTAATAAACCCGTTGTACCAGTTGCAGCCTTGTGTGACCCATTCTAGAATGGTGCATTTGACAGTGAACCCACATGGCTTCTCTATCAGTTTTAGGCCTTGTAGCAAATGACATTACATGGCCAGGTTGTGCTTTAAACCAACAGTCAATGCATATTGTTTTAGTACCATCTTCTTGTACCTCAACAAACGCATAACCATTATCTTGAGCCATTGTGATTTTAGTTTGATGTGATAAACAAAGGAAGAGCAATAGGGTATTATATAATACGGTAAAAGAGAGTGGTTAATGTGATAAAGAAAGTTGTTGGTCAACAAAAAGTAGTTGGGAGTAATAATGACATAAATGCTGAAAATAGAGGGAAAAAATTATGCATAATACTTTCGTTTTATAACACGCTTGATCCCTCAGTTGCTGATCTATGGGAGATTCTATTTAAAACACCAAAATAATTGTTCTCTAGAGAAGTAGGGGTGTTTGGCATAACAATAATTATGAATCTATCAAAAACTTTTTCTTCCTTGGGGAAAGTTTTAGATTTTCTTCCTTGGCATAACAACATTGCAGTGCATGATGATTGAATAGTGAGTTGTGAAAGATGAAACTACTTGGTCCAATCAATGCATTATCATAGGAGGTAAGGATGGTTATAGTCTAGGGTGTGTGTTCCCTGACTAGTGATGCCTCACATCCAACTAGTGATGCCTGTGCCTTTCTTAATCAAATGCTTGATCCATCACATCCATTCACACATATTCATATACTTTGACTTGAAATGGTCAAACAGGGTATAAAATGTACTAGTGGTATGACAGGTTAATATGCATTGTGGTTTGACTCCTAAATGCTAGACTTTATTCACACACCCAAACAAGGGTCAACAACACGGTGAAATTAAAACACAAACAAGATAGATAAACACTAACATACGATAACGGCTTAATGTATGTACAAAAAAGACAACCCAAATACCATCATCCACATCTGAATAAAACCACAAAATATGCTACCCAAGTGTTGGTCCCTAAAAATCATGCAAACATATGTAAATATATTAAACACAAGACCGATAAGATACTAATAACAAAAATTATACTTTTCAACGTTTAACTCTTTATTGATATAGCTAAAAAAAATTATACCCGGTTGTTTGCGAAACAACAACCGGTATTGAATGACAAATAAACTCTCCTAATATGAACCACAAGCATCTTCTTGGATTTGTGTGTTCTAGGAGAGGATGTTCCTATCAAATAATACATTGTTGTATTATTTTGTTTATTTAGGAAATGCATAACTATCTATCTTATAACCTTTTAACTTATAAGAAGAAAAAGGTGAAGCTTCTCTTAGAAGCTTCAATAAAGTCAATCAACCACTTTGTACTTTATGTCTTCATTTTCTTCTTCTTTTTTCTTTTGGGAATATTAAAGCTTTTGCTTTAATAAAGTACAAGTAACCACTCTTGTACTTTATGTCTTCCTTTGCTTTAGCTTTTAGGAAGTTCCCGCTAATATCTTCAGGTTGTGTACTTTCAGAGATAGTCTTCAGAGAGTTAGTAAGCTATTGTCAACACTTACTAACTCCATCATCCTGATCCTGGTCCTTTCTTTACTTGTTGAGATCCGCCTTAGGTTGTGCCGAATCTTTTATGTTCATCGACTTGTTTTATACTTATGATATTTTTCATACAAATCCTGTACAAGGGACAATTAGGCACTAACTTGGCCCAACAATCTTCCCCTATTTGGATAAAAAAATAGCATAAGTTTGATTAGTATTAAGTGAGCATAATGGCTTCTTCTTACTATGAATTACAACAAAATAAAAGGCAAAAAGCTTGATTCTTTGTTGTAGTAGTGAAGCACTTGCTAAGGTCTTCTTCAGTATCTAAACCACCATATATACTGAAGTAAAGATGCTGCTTGATCTTCTAAGTACCCAAAGAACTGAAACTCAAGTGTCTTCAGCTAGCTACTGCTGAACTTGTCTTCAGCTGCTTAAAGCTGAACTTATCTTCAGCTAGATTACACTTAGGGTATTTTATGTTTAAATCTACTGAGAGACTAAATGGCTCAGGAACTGACCCAACAATCTCCCCCTATTTGAATATACAAATGGCCCAAGTCAAAATTAATAGTAAGTAAGCATAATGGATTCTTTTTACTCTGAGTTACAACAATAATACTCTAAGTTAAAACAATAAAATACAAATAGGTGTATACCTTGTTGTAAACGTTGCTGAAGTTCTTCAATTTTCTTAGAGGTTCAGTCCAGCGTCCTAGATTTAATTCAAACTGAAGGTTCAAAACTGAAGGGGGTTCAGTTCAGGTCTTGTAACCAGGTTCAGCTTTGGGTTTTAACCTGCGGTTCAGCTCCAGTGACCGGTTCAGGTTTTTGGGTTCAGCTTTGAATCGGGGTTCAAAACTGAAAGGGGTTCAGTTCAGTGAGGGTTTAGTTTTGGAAATGTGGGGTTCAATTTTAGAAGTGTGGGGTTCACGTAACGCTTTAGTTTTTGTTTAAATAGATTAAACACACATATATATATATATATATCCATACAACCCACTGAAGTGAAGCCCACTGAAGCCCATCCAATAAACATTGAAGCCCATCCTTTACTGATTTATAAGTTCGTGTATAATAAACACTAAATACACATATATGTCAGTTCTACTCCTTTTTATACTCACAAAAATTCACCCCCTTTTTTCTTCAGTTTCTATAAAAACTGAAAAACCATATCAGTGTTTCTTAAAAAAACTAATCAAACACAGTCCACGAGGAACATGCTCCTTATTTGTCACACCCCGCCAGTGGCGGAAACACGAGATGCAACGATACCGTTCATCGCACAAAATACAAGATCATACACTTTACAATTTACAAAGAAAAGATTCGAATTTACATTAACTTTACAAGTTACGACTTGGCGGTACAACAATTTCAACTCATCTTGACTCAACCCCCTTGGGTAAACATCTTTGGTCTTCCAACCTCATTCACATACCTTTAATTGACACACCTGAAAATGATACTCGAAAACGTCAACAATAATGTTGGTGAGCTCGTAGGTTTGACCTTAAACCCAAAAGCTGTGCCAATATTTCAAAACAGTGGACAATAGTGCAATATGACAGTGAATATATATGCAAACAACCCATGACATAGCATCCTCGCTAGTCATGTAACATAACCTAGCAACCCCGCTAGTCAATCACCATATGTCACTTACGCACCTAAAGGGCCTACCAGCTGGAGCACTAA
Organism: Tanacetum coccineum; assembly: GCA_026074375.1. NCBI lineage: Eukaryota > Viridiplantae > Streptophyta > Magnoliopsida > Asterales > Asteraceae > Tanacetum > Tanacetum coccineum. The sequence goes on along the minus strand of BQNB010062279.1, from coordinate 22,407 downwards.
ATTAGGGCAGGACCTCACACATACTAGGGTAGGCGTACCCATCCATTCCAATAACTACACAAATACTAGGTAGGCGTACCCATCCGATCCAAACAATCATACAAATACTGGGATAGGCGTACCCCTCCGATCCAAACAATCATGCAACACATAATATTCACATAGCAGTCATAAGCACATATCTTGTCCCAAAAACAAAACCACATTTCGCACAGTTCAATTCAAAACATTTCAAAACACATTTGAGTATCATTTTCCCCCAACGGAAAAACAGTAGAAAATGAGGCTACGAGAACTCACCTCAAATAGCAAAATGCAAACAGCACAAATCTCAATCCCAAAGCACAAATAATCTCAACGCAAGCGCACAACAGTACCCGGCCACGACCTAATCATTTACGACACTTTATTAATATTTGTACAAAGTTGTCTTATTGTACAAGTGTTCGTCTTTACACACACCAAGATTCTCAATACCGTTACAAAACCCCCTTTTTCTTATCACCAAACCTTTACTTTTTATCTCAAAACCGTTATCTTATAACGAACCCGTTATCTTTTACCAAAACCGTTATCTCATAACGAAACCGTTATCTTTACCAAAACCGTTATCTCATAACGAAACCGTTATCTTTACCAAAACCGTTATCTCATAACGAAACCGTTATCTTTACCAAAACCGTTATCTCATATTATGGTTGTGTGGTAATTACGAAAAATGACTCAACACTTGGGCTAAGTGTGACATAAATACAATTCACTCAAGACATCTTCAATCGTTAAAACAAAACAGTCGACCTAATACTCCGCGGAAATCTGACGAAAAAGAAATGAGCAAGAACTCAAGAGCCGAAAATAAATAAATCAACATTTTTCGTATCGATACATATATATAAATATATTATATATATATTATATATAATATATATATATATAAAATATATATATATAATCTAGTTTTCCAGATCTTTGCGTCATTTGTTAGTGATAACCAAGAGAACCAAAAGACACAAAAAGGAAGATCAGCTTCTTAATCATGCACCAGATCATATGGGGTTTTGTTATGATGAGTATGAATGAGGATCGGTTTTGGGTCTAACAAGCAGTAGCCACAGCTTCTGCCCATAGAAACATTGAAGCCTTGGAAAATATCAGCATTGTCCTAGCGGGGCGGGCCTACAAGAGTACGATTCCATCTTTCCGACATGGCTGCAACGGCCGTGTATGCGTGTGGTATGAGTTCTTAAGAACTGTCTTTTGGTGAAAAAATGTTCGACACGTTCATAATATGCAGTCAAATCTTTATTGACAAATTCTGTGCCATTATCGGTACGGATGTATCTAATAGTTTTGTTGAGACCAAGTTGTATTTGCTTCAGAAATTTGATGACGACCTCTAAGGTTTCATCTTTCAATCTCAAAAACTTAACCCAAGTAAACCGAAAATAATCATTAACGATGACTAAGATATATTTCTTCCTATTAATTGTTTGCACTCGCATCGGTCCATATAAATCCATATGAAGGGTATTAAGAACTTCCAAGTTGGTGCTTTCGGTTTTAAGTTTGTGGGTATGCTTTTTGCTCTTTCCTAGTTGACATGCAGAGCAAAGATGATCTTTCTCAAACTTAAATCTAGGTAAACTTCTGACTAAGTCCTTTCTTGCAAGGCCATTGATGGTACCGAAGTTCAAGTGGTTTAAACGACGATGCCATAACCATGATTTGTTCTTGGAGGCTTTGGACAACAAACATATTGGGGAGGACTTCATCATGTCTTCAACCGAGATAGTGTACATATTAGAACCGCGAGAACCTTTAATTAATTCAACACCATCCGTATCTCAAATATAACAAGAATGCTTTCTAAATGTAACTTCCAAATCGGAGTCACAAAATTTTCTGACAGTAAACAGATTGTGTCCCAGTCCTTCCACATAGTATACCCTGAAGATCACACTGTCACCAATCATGTAATCTTCATAACCTATGATAGCACCAAAGTGGTCATTCCCGAATCTAATTGTCCCGGTGAACTTTTTCACGAAATTCCTAAGCTATGAGCGATCCTCCGTCATATGTTTTGAACAGCCTGAGTCCAAATACCAAAGGACAATCTGTATAACCTGCATTTGAAAACAGACGAAGATGGAGAGTTTGGAAAGTTGGATCCCTAATTTTGGTTGGGTTCCTATTGGTTAGCACAAGCAATGGCCTGATTCTCAAATGAAGTGAGAGGGCGAACAGGAACTGCCTAGTACTGTTGGTTGCTGCGTTGGTATCTAGTTGATGATTTTTGAGATATGTGACTTAATTTCTTAGTTATCACAGAGTTACTAGTACTAACGTTTTCAGTTTGTTTAGCAGGCACTACTTTGGGATTAGTGAGCCTAGTTAAAGGGCACTGTTCTCCTAAAGTGAATTTTCTTCCCGTGGGCCTCCATTGATACCCAACACTGGTAAGTGTTTTTCCTGTGGCTTTCCATACTTGCCTAACTTGCTTAGGTTTCTAAACTTGCTTAACTTTATGCTCAACATGTTTAACAGATGGGGATGCATTCATAGAGTGCAAATAGTCAACCACACACACATCATGATTTGCAAAAATTAAACATTTGTTACATGTTTGGCAAACAAAATGAGAATTCAAATTAATTATTTTCTTGGTATTGCTCCTAGGCTGTGATCCGCTAGCATTGGTGCAACAGTTTACTCTTGTAGAAGGAGGCACAGGGACATTAGTCTGCTGATTGTTCAGTTGCCCTACATGTATGTGTGTGTTACTATTTGACGTGTCACATTGTTCTTCAAAAGTAACTTGCTTTTTCTAATTAAAGGGGTAGGAGCATGCTTTTTATCTCGTTTGTTAAAGTCTTTTAGACAAGTGCCAATCGCATATTCTTAGAGTTCCTGAGAGTGTTTAGTGTAATGGAAAGCAAAGACTATTGACCTATCTAAGGGTTGTTCAACCTTAGCTTCCTC
>BQNB010062279.1:0-19318 GCA_026074375.1 Tanacetum coccineum | reverse complement strand
AGTTTGTATTAGTGTCCTAATGAGATTTATGGATGATCTCATGGCTCTAGACTCAATCATGCACATTTGGTTTTTAGTAGTCGGAGGCTGGAGGAGAGTGCCACCTTTTCAATATCGTCTAACTCGGAGTGAGAAAGACTATAGAAATGCATTGATCTCCATGAGAAATGAAACAATAAACCTTTAAGGGATCTTGAGTGGCTATGAAGGGTTGTGTAGCATATCACTAGGTCCATGATACTTGTCTTCAATATCAGCAATCAACCATGTGATTCTGACAGCATATGTAGTGACCTAGTTTCTACCTAATGTCAAAGGAGGGCTACTTTCTTTTCACCCTTTATCTTAATATTTCTTTTTAATTCTTCAAACCCTTCAGTGCTTACCGAGACTTCATTACTAGTACCTTGTTGGGTGTGTTTCAGTACTAGCTCTATCTCAGTCTGCACTTCCGCACTATTTCCCTTATTCTCACATTACTGAACCTCCTTTTGTAATCATACCTCAGGACCTGCTACACTAGCTAGTGTTGTCCCCTAGGTAGATCCCTCCCTAGCCTGGCAGGATCATGGGAACATGTACCCAACCTTACCTCCTTATAACTCCTAATAAAGTATGTACAAAGGTCGGGTCTTTTGGTACTGGTTCACTTTGCCTAAAACTAATTGAAAAATCAATCAAGGCAAGGTATTTTCTGATATAGATATCCAAACCATGTACCTTGATTGTTTGATTATTTTAGAAACGCTCCCCCCTTAACAAGTAACGTCGGTAGGACAAAACTGTTTGTCAAAGGAGGGAGGAGTACCTGCTTGAGTCTTAATAGCACTATTTTTATCAGATTTAATATTAAATCACATTCTATCCCCTGATCAAAATTTCACACCCTTTGAATTTAGGACTCCAATTGATTTAAATATGGTTAGAAACATCTGGGAGAAAAATGTGGTCTGATTAAATACAAGCCGATATGGAACCTATAGATACCCCCCTCAATTGATGAGGGTTATATTTGTGTCAGTTAGAGATTTTAATAAATGAATTGGAGAGTTTAAAAACGAGAAACGGCAATGAAAAATTCATAAACTGACACATAACACTGATAACTACACAACTAAATAATGTACAAAGTCTACAATATAAAACACATGATATTGACCTTTTAATTGGAATGACGATATCATTTTGTTGTCTGAAGAAGTCTGTAGTCAATATCACGAACACGTCCACCAACATAGCATTCCAGATACTGGTAATCCTTCTCGTGCTCAGACGCCTTTTTAATTGCCGCTATGAACTCTTTGCTCCTTGTCACATCCTTTTCAGCCTAGATCGCGAATTCATACCCGGGTTGATCTGCTCGACCTTGAATATCCTTGACTCTTGAATCTGTATCTAGTGACTATCCAAAATACGTGTCCATGTCCATCACTAAACCTTTGTATATTTCGTTGAACCGCAATACTTTATCATTCATTGTTTGTTGGACCAGAGAACACTACTGCTCGAAGAGACTTAATAAGGGGATAATCAATGCTTGAACTCATAGCTGTTGCAACTCCCATCCTGGTTTTATAAGGGTCAACTGGTCTATAGCTTTTCAATGCCGAGTTGAAAGTCTTTGACCCGCTGTCGAATCACCAAGTTTCGGGTCCATAGTTTGACAGCAGTAGATAGCATCCGTTTGTCTGAACCAGAAAAGATGATCGAGATAACCTTGCAGAAGGAGTAGATTCAGTCTTCGAAGTCACGGGATACAGGTTACTTGAATCTTTTCAGCAATTATATGTTCTTGGAAATCAGCTCTTCGGAGGACAATTTCGCTCAAGTAGTCATACTCGTATCTTGAGTATGTTTTTATTCTGACGACACTAAGAATCCGCATGTGTGTTCTGACATCTTTTCTACGCGACGAAGAATCATGTCTGTCAATATAGAACTTCTGTCGATTAAACCACCAGTGAGAGATGCCATATTTTGCACTTATGTCATAAGTACACACATCACTATCCATATTTGTTCCGGCACAGTAGTTTCAAGCCCAACATCAGATAACTAAGTAGCCTTCATCTTGGAAATCGATAGAGCAGGATTGCTTCCCTTGCTGCCATATCTTAAATACTCCAAGTCTTTATTGAAGAAGAATTATGGTTGAATAGTGACATGACTTGGAGGTCCACCGAGAGGCAGTGTTCGGTTGACATCGATTCTGACATGATCTCCTTCTGGCTTTCGTCCAGGTCCACTGAGCTGGGAGCATGGTTGTGACTCTAAATAAATGAAAAAAAATGGCCACCCTCCATCTGGATCTAAAGGTGGATTGACATCTGGATAGAAGGACTTTAACAAATTTTATGATAAGCCTCCTTTCAGCCCTTCGAAAACTGGTGTGTAAGCGGGGTCTTGTTTCACTTGTCGGAACATACTCATTTCATAAAAGCTGTCATACTCCAACCTTTGCAAGCAACAGTTCTCATCTGGGGGCACATATTATAGGCCTACGGCGAACCAGTTGTTCACAGACATCTGACTACGGTTGTTGGAAGAAGGAATAGTCTAGGCAGGTTCAGGAGTCGTTGGTCTTTCCTCTTTAGGTAGTGGTTTCCACCAGTCTTTTCTCAAGTCAGCTTTTGGTTGGTGATCATTCTCGGAGTCTTCATCATCAACAAACGTACCTATGCTCTTTTCAGGATGGAATCATCCTGCATCAATAGTCCAGTTAGAGATAACTCTTGATGCCCCAGGGATGTTCACTGACGCATATGGTGTCAATGTTGTATAAAAGCACAAGATTGTGAAGCTAAGGCAGCAGTCTTGGATGAACTTAGAGCTTGACTGCCTTGTTGCTGTGCAGATCCAGATGTACTAGTAGATAGAAGAGGAGAGGTTGGGGGCAACTACAGATCCTAAAATGCTCTACAACGACCTGGAAGCACCGAATGCACCTGCTAAGGAGGTGGTGGAGGTGGTGTGTAGTGGAGACCCAGGAGGAGTTCTTGGTGACTCACGTCTCTTTCTTTTCTTCTTACGTGCTTCTTCCTGATTAGCTAAACATTGATTTGAATAGTCTAGCTCCACTGACTTCTACAGAGCTTCATACAAGTCATCTGTGAAACTTCATAGTCATGTATGTTTTTGTCTTCAGACATCGGTTGTTGAAGACTTTTCCTTCATACAAAGGAGGTACAATCCCTGAAGCGAGCTCGAAGTAGATCTTGCATGCCCAGTCAATTGCTTCCCGTATCTATCTCATCAACAGGCTTGCTCACTCTAGTGAGAATATTAAATTCTCTAATTAGTACAGCCTAGACCTATGTTTATCTAACCTTTCCTCCAGGTCCAACTTGTTTTGTATCAGATCCGCGATATGTTGTTCAAGCTCACCAATGCGACGAACTAGGATCAGATATGTGGTGCTTTGAAGTGGTGGTGGAAGAGTTGTTGTTGTTGTGATTGTTGAGGTTGTTGTTGTGATTGTTGAGGTTGTTGCTGTTGATGTTGGTAGAGGAGAGTCCAGATTGTGACTTCGTGAGATCAATAACTGGAGTGGTCATTGGAGGAACCGAGGAGGTGTCTTGATGAATGGGGACCGAGACCATTGACTGAACCTCTGCTTCAGCATTGGTTTTCCCTGGTTCTTCTTCTTGTGGCTTCTCCACGAAGAACTGATCAGTGAAGCTGAGATCTTTATCAAGGTTTTGAAGAGAGGACAAGGTTCTAGTGGAGCTAGCAGGTTCTTCAAGAATCACCTGATCTTCAGTTAGCAGTTTGAGGTTTTCCTGAACATTTAGGTAAGCAGTTGTTGTAAACTCCTCATCCATTTGCTCTGGTTTTTGTTGAGTTGAAGCATCAGTTATCTCTAACTCCATGTGTTCAAGGTTTGGTCCATCATGAACCACATGACTTGGTTGAAGTTGAGACTCTACAGCATCACCAGGGTTTGATCCAGCCTAGCCTTCATCTTGTTCACCAGGGTTTGGTCTAGCCTGGCTTTCATCATGATCTCCAGCTTTAATCCACAGGCATCTTCCTCATTTGACTCTGTTTTCTACTTCCATGTGAGAGCAAGTTCCGCATCCAAGGAGGGAGAGTTAGCATGTTCAGAGGGTTTAGTGGGCATGGGAGTACGTCTCTGAAAGATGAATTGATCTGCTGGGTTCTTTGGTTTAGGAGTCTGTAGGGTGAGAAGATCGTGAGCAGCTTTCTTCATCGACCTTCTTTTTTCCCTTTCCTTGTACCTCTGGAAGCGGTTGAATTCTTCCAGAGTCAGGTTCTCTAATCACCACCGGACGAGCTAGTCCCTGAGTTCGTTCCCCTTGTTCCTTTAGACTTAGCTCCAGAGCCCGTTGAAGGTTTGCCTCTTCATCATCATGGGCGGGTTCCTTTTCTAGAACTCCTTCATCTACAACATCATCAACCAACTGAAGAGAGCTCTTGGGCATGCGCTTCTTAGTTACCTTACCCGCTTTGGATCATGTCACGGGAGATGGCGCATCAGTTGATTCCATGACCAGTTTACACTTTTTACCTTGGTCTTTCTTGGAGGATTCAGTTGGTGTTGGTGTTTGTTTGGGTGGTTGAGATGAAGCTGGCTCGGGATACTTGTCATCTGCCTTATCGTGTTCTTCATTCAGATAACGTTGATATTATGTGACATGCTCTAGGTAACTGCTGTAGTATGGTGCGCTTGTAATAGCGTCAGTGAGAAGAGCATCAGGTATCGGCATACCAAATATCTCCCTGCCATCCTTTCCAACATACCTAAGGGTGTTTAAAATGTTTTCCTCATGTGAGTAGTGAAGAGCCGAACCAGGTCTTGGGTGTATGTTATGCTTGTTTTTCAGGTGATGGATGATTAGTTTGGTGAACCTGACGTTTGGAATAAGCAGCTGATCGGTGTTCTTCTTTCCACGAGAAGCTGTAGCAAGGTTCTTCATGTCAGTGAGGAAAGTTTGTATGGATTGAACAAACTCTTCCCAAATCCTTTTAGCATAGTCAATGTTGGAGCGATGAGTGATACCCTAAAGAATCTGAAGCACTGGGTGTCTTGGCCTGTCATATCCAGTAGTTTTTCCTGTAAGGCACATGTTGATCATAGACAAAATTGCTCTCCATGGTTGATAGAGAGCATTGACAAACATTGCTGACATGTTCCTGAGTGTACAGGGGTATCCTAAAGTGTTAACAAATAATAGTATCACTTGAAGGCAGAGCGACGAAGGAATTGTTATCATTGGATAGAGTGATATCGAGAGCATCTCGAAGAATATCTTTATGCAGGTTGAACTATTGCTCATCCAACTGACAGCTGTACAACCCAGTCGATGAGTTAAAACACATGGTGTCCCAAAACTGCTAAATGTAGATAGCCGGAATCATAGAGGATGCCGTGAAAGCCCTGAAGAAATTAGTGTTTTTTTAGTATAGCCACAGCAATCAGGAAGATAGGATTCCTCTGAGACTTCTGTACATCAAGTACGCAGTTACTCTTGCCGATGGGCACCTATTTGCTTGACGGCAATATTTGATCATCCGTCCTGGTTGGTGGTGCGATAGCAGGAGCTTGTTCAGCAGGAACATCATTTGCAGGCATGTTCATGTCAGCCATAGTATCTGCACAAGTAGATCCAACAGCAGGACATACATACAGATATCTGATGTTAGTTGGGAGCAATTGCTCAGACGAAAGTCAACCTTGGAATGAGTTGACCCAAAGGTATTTGATAAATTACTTAACTCGCTGCAGACAACTCGCTGAAATGTTTTATTACAAGTACTTAACTAGCTACCAAAATAGAAAATTTGAAATAGAGGGTTAAGTATTATATTAAAATAAAATCTTCTTTAACTCGCTAAAGGATAGCGAGTTGCCTGCACTCAATTAAATAAGAGATGAAATTTAACTCGCTAATGATAACTCGCTATGAATATTCTTATTAAAATACTTAACTCGCTAATAAATTTGAAAATTTTGAAATAGCGAGTTGAATATTTTAATAAAAATATAAAGTCTTCATCAACTCGCTACAGGTTAGCGAGTTGCCTGTTCATGATAAAATAATAAAGTAATATCCAACTCGCTAGAGGCAACGCACAACTCGCTAATCATGCAACGCTATCAACTCGCTACCAAAAGACTACACCTAACTCGCTACTTAGCACACAGAAAACTCGCTAAAACCTAAAATCACTTATACGAGCAAACACGATCCTGGAAACACATGATTTATGCTTAGACAACATCATCAAACATTTTGCAACATTCACAAACAACAACCAACAGCAAACACCTAATTTTTTGACCATAAAAGACAAACATAGACACGAAAATCATCAATACCACAAATTCATGAAAGGGGATACAATTTAAGCATAAACGAGGCATCCTTGGTATATTAACACCTTAACCCAGTAATAAAAACAACATTCCAAGTATGTTTCAAAATTTAGATGATGAAACTGGTCAAACCTATTGATTTTTTGAACTATTTAGTGTGATTTAACCTACCATGTTTTGGATCTAAGGTGATTACACGATAGGAAACATAAAACAGAGGGTACCTTAGCAATGATAAACACAAAAATCAAGAATCAATGAAGTTTCAATCCAGCGAGTTGCGTATGAGGTTTTTGAGAGAAAAGTTTGACTAGGATTTTGATGGTTTGACCAATAACAACTCGCTAAGTCCTTTTAAACCTTAAAGGTTTCACCATTTGGCAGATTTGGTCCCTAAGCTTCCTAAGTCCATTACATTGTGGTTTAATGTATTAATAAGGTCCATACAAGTTTCAGATTTGGCATAAATGGTCCTTGTAATTTCATAAGCCTAGGAAACCTTTAGCAAATTGCACACAAGTCCCTATACTCACAAATTATTAACCAATTTGGCCCTTTAAGTTAAAAATAAATTTAACTCCTCTTCAAGATGTAACCCCGTTAAATACAACAACCTTTTACCAATTAATTATTTGATGAATTAAAATGCCCGTTATATGTCATAAATTTGAAAACACTCTCCCCCTCAATCAATGACCCATTTTCTATTGAAAGAGCTGTAGTCGTTGATTGAGTGACAAATTTTGAGAAATTCAAGTCTGATTGATTTTCAAACAACATTTTCCACCGTGGGTAACACAAATAATTTTCTGAAGAATCATAGATGAAAAATCATTTGGTTAAAGAAAGAAGACTTCTCTTCTATATCAAGAAATAATGCACTGAAACGTACATTAAGTCAGAGTTGCATGGATATAAAGTAATCCATGCCCGGGAGAAGTTAATCACCCGTTGTTTGGAATAGCTGTCTTTTTGGCGACATGCTTTCCTCATTATGAAAAATGGGTTGCAGTCTAAAATAACTGCAAGCCATAAATACATGTTTTGAAAAGTTTGAACTTCCGTTCGATCTTCATTTAAAAACCCGTGTCATTATTGAATGACATTTCTAGGTCCGTAAATGTTATCGATAAACGGAAGACATGTCGTGAAAAACTATTTTTGGAATTTTCTATTTTCTGATTTTTATGGTTTTTGTAGGTTTTATATTTTTTGTATTTTCTTTTTAGATTTAAGCTATATACATATTTACATAGGATATAGGAGGACCATCCTTTACTCCTCTTCTCCTTCCTGAAGACGTTTAAGGGTTTCCGAAGACATACTCTTCAAACCAAGACGCGGGAGTAGAAATTCGAACCACTCTCTTGGTAATGCCTTGGTGAATATGTCCGCAAGTTGATAATCCGCATCACGAAGTACAATTCAACCACGCCCTTCTCAACTTGCTCTTGAATAAAATGGTAAAATGGTGTCGTATGTCAATGTGCTTGGACTAGGAGTGCTGGACATTATTGTAGCAGAGAGCAATGGCACTGCATTGGATCACAATACAAGGGAAATCGTATATGAATACAAAGCCGTAGTTTGTAAGCTATGATTCTCATCCAAAGTATCTTAGCACAACATCAAGACATGGCAATTTATTCAGCCTTTGTAGTTGAGATCGCAGTGCTCTTCTGTTTCTTTGATGAACAGCTGACTAATTTATCTCTAAGGAACTGAGCACTTCCTGACGTACTTCTTCGTGTGTCTTGACAACCTGCATGGTCTGCATCTGCATAGGCCGTTAGTGCCATAGCGGTGTCTTTTGGATACCAAAGACCCCAATTAATGGTTCCTCTGAGATACCAAAAGACCCATTAGGTGCTTCAAGGAGCTTTTTGGTAGCGATGCGCGAGATATCTATCACACATGCAAACAGCGAATACAAGGTCGTGTATGCTGCCTCGTGATTACATTAGTGAGCCAGAGCCTTACTACGAGATCGAGGTATGGTCAACTGAATCCCTAGTGGGTCCTCATCCCGGTGTTAAGTCGATCCACCATGGGTTTATCAACATGGTACACACAAATCCATCCCCCAAATTTCTTTAATATATTGCAAGAGCGAAATTTTGGATTGATTAATAAAAATGCCTCCGGGATTTGGAGAAACTTGTAAACCTCAGAAAAAAGACATTTGTCCCATCATTGACATTTGAAATTTAGAACTCATCTCATTGGAAAATATGTCACACGCTTTAGGGTCGGTCGAGGCAAATATGATATCATCTACATATATTTAAACAAGAAGAATATGTTTGCCTGTTTTCCGAGTGAATAATGTCGGATCTACTGCACCCTTGGAAAAGTTGTTGTCCAGAAGAAATCGTGACAAGGTATCATACCACGCCCGAGGAGCTTGCTTTAAACCGTACAAAGCCTTCTTTAGACGATAAACATGTGTCGGATGGTCTGGATCAACGAAACCCTCTGGTTGACTAACATAGACTTCTTCCTTCAACTCGCCATTAAGGAATGTTGTCTTGACATCCATTTGATAGATGGTCATGTTTTTACTGGCGGCATTGGCGATGAAGATTCAAATAGCCTCGATACGTGCAACCGGTGCAAATGATTCCTCGAAATCAATACCCTCCTCTTGTCGATATCCCTTGGCCACCAACCTAGCCTTGTTCTTCAAAACATCACCGTACTCATCAAGCTTAACTTTGTAAATCTACTTGAGAGCTATAATCATGACATAGTCTTAGTTGATGTACTAATTCCTATACTTAAAGTTGATCAAGTTCGTGAATCTCATCTTGCATAGCTTGAAACCAGCAATCTTCAGTTATTATGGATTTGAAATTCTTTGGTTCGACTTTTGACAGTACAGAGTTATACAAGCACCACAAGGCATCGGTTGCCAGTTGTTTTCTGGTGGATACCGGCCGAGAGGGGTACCATAATATTATCAGCGGGTGATCTTTACTTCATTTCTTGAGATGTTGAAGTGTTTAAGTGACATAAGGAGATTTTGCTAAACTAAGATCCCCAGATGATGATGCTTCAAAACTAGGTTCGGAGCAAATACGTTTATAAAGGGATCATCACATGAGGCAAAAGATTGTTTTTTCCATGAGAAGATTCAGTCTGCACAACGCCTTGAAGTAACACTTGGAGATTTATTGCCGAAGGATATGGTGAATACTTGGAGAAGGTGCATCTTGATCGATGGTAGTAGATGAAAGTTGTACCGGCTGAAAGACTGAAACTGAAACTGCTGGAGTAGGAAAGACCGGTCTTTCAACACGAGTAGGTTCCAGGTATTCATCGAACATTGGTTGAAATAAAATCTCCAGTTCTTTATTTGTGGGGGGTACATAAGGTGCTGCAGGAAACGGATTTGGTACTTAACCACTAAAACTGTATGTCCATGCGTCAGATAAAGACGCATGCGGGTCCTGTACTGAGTTGCACAGGAGCCAAATGCTTAGTCAGCTCATCGAATTGAACTTGAATAGTTTCCATAATTCGTCGGGTTCTTTTGTTGTAGATTCTATACCCTTTCTTTCTAGGTGCATAACCAACGAATATTCCAATATTAGTTGTTTGGCAGTTTTTGCCTGTTTTTGGTCATTTAAGCTCGTTTTTAGAGGTAAAAGATATGTGTAATTAAGCACTTATCAGGCTTCTTATCATGCACCAGTTCATATGGGGTTTTGTCATGACGGGTGTGAATGAGGGATCAGTTTTGGGTGTAACAAGCAGTCGCCATAGCTTCTGCCCATAAAAACATCGGAGCCTTGGAAAATATCAGCATTGTTCTAGCGGCCTCTACAAGGGTACGGTTTTGTCTTTTGACAACGCCGTTCTGCTGTGGAGTCCTCGGAACTGTCTTTTGGTAAAAATTGCCGACACGTTCATAATATTCAGTCAAATCTTTATTGACAAATTATGTGCCATTATCGGTACGGACGTATCTGACAGTTTTGTTGAGACCGACTTGTATTTGCTTCAGAAATTTAATGACGACCTCTGGGGTTCATCTTTCGATCTTAAAAACTTGACCCAAGTAAACCGAGAATAATCATCAACGATGACTAAGATGTATTTCTACCCATTAATTGTTTGCACTCGCATCGGGCCACATAAATCCATATGAAGGGTATTAAGAACTTCCAAGTTGGTGTTTTCGGTTTTGGTTTTGGGTATGCTTATGCTCTTTCTTGTTGACATGCAAGCAAGAAATCTTTCTCAAACTTTAATCTAGCAAACCTCTAACTAATCTTTCTTACAAGGTCATTGAATGTACTGAAGTTCAAGTGGATTTAATACGATTACCATAACTATGATTTTATCTTGTAGGCCTTAGATAACAAGAAAAAATAGGAGACGGACTTCATCATGTCTTCAACCGAGATAGTGTATAAATTAGAACCGCGAGAACCTTTAATTATTTCAACACCATCTGTATCTCGAACATAACATGAATGTTTCCTGAATGCAACTTCCAGATCAGAGTCGTAAAATTGTCCGACAGAGAACATATTGTGTCCTAGTCCTTCCACATAGTATACCCTGGAGATTACACTGTCACCAATCACATAATCTCCATAACCCATAATAGCACCAAAGTGGTCATTCCCGAATCTAACTGTCCCGATGAACTTTTTCATGAAATTCCTGAGCCGTGAGCGATCCCCCGTCATATGTTTTGAGCAGCCTGAATCCAAATACCAAAGGACGATCTGTACGACCTGCATTTGAAAACAGACAAAGATGGAGAGTTTGGAAAGTTGGATCCCTAATTTTGGTTGGGTTCCTGTTGGTTAGCACAAGTAATGGCCTGATTCTCGTTTTGCTTAGCAGGTGCTACTTTGGGTTTAGTGAGCCTAGTTAAAGGGCACTGTTCTCCTAAAGTGAATATTCTGCCTGTGGGTCTCCATTGATGACCAACACTGGTAAGCACTTTGCCTATGGGTTTCCATACTTGCCTAACTTGCTTAAGTTTCTAAACTTGCTTAACTTTGCGCACAACATTATGAATATTATGAATAAAGGAGGATGCCTTAACAGATTGCATATAATCAACCACACACACATCATGATTTGCATAAATTAAACATTTGTTACATGTTTGGCAAATAGAATCAGAATTCGAATTAATTACAATACGCTTACACTACAAGAATCTGATAGAATACCCACAACAATTACCCACACCCATCTGTTTGAGGGCATTTACCCACCTAATACCCACCCATTACCCACGATCGGTGACTTAAAAAATCGATTCTACTTTCCCTCAAATCTCCCACAAAATTACTCATGAAAATAACCACAAAAATATATTTGGTGTATGGGTAAATAATTGGCGCTAAACTATTTCCCATTAATTACCCACGTCTCGAGTTATCATGGGTGTATATGTGGGTATTTAGTGGGTAATTGTAATTTACCCACGGAATGCAAAAAACATTTTTATCGGTGGGTAAGTTTACGTGGTTGTTTCGAGGGTGGATATTTACCCATGACTTTACCCATCTTATTACTGGTATGGCAATTTGGTTGTAGATATTTTCGTGTGTAATTTGTGGGTAGATAATAATCATATACTTACTCATATATGTCTTTCGTATATTTGTATGCATGAGTTTATATGATTAATCCGTGGAAAAATATTTAGTTGTAAAGCCTAAGCAACACATTATAGTCACCAAATAACAATAATTTACAGTTGTCATTACCCTTATATACAATAGTGAAGCAAACGACAACGTCGTAAAAAAGCAAAATTGACGTCGTTTTAGGGGTGGGTTGGGCTGGCTGTTAGTAGGCTTGGTCCAAATGACATATTTCAGGGGTGGAACGGTGTCATTTTGGGATGTTTAATCCCTTTTAATATATAAGTGAGTTGAATGACATCATTTTGATGTTTTGGTGAGATATATATACACTGTCGTTTGATGGCATATACAAATGAACAAAAACACGGGATTTACACAGACGGTTGAAAATCAAGATACACACATAAATTGTTGCAATTGGAGCAACACTGTTAGAACTAACTCAGTTACTTATATGTAAGTATTAGCTTTTTGTTTTGTTTGTTCATGGTTTCATATCCTATTTTTTTTATTTTGGTTGTGCAAAGTTTGGATTGTTTTAGGGGTTTTGGTTGGAACTAGGAGTAGAACATATGACTGTGTCTGTTATATTGTAATAGTTACTAAAAAGTATGGCAGGGGGTGTTAGGGTTCGTGAGCGTCATTGGTTGTTATGATAAAGTTGTTGCATGTTGTATTTTTGTGGTTTTTATGTGGATCTAAAAAAGTAGCATGTCCTGGTTTTGCGGTTTTTAGATATAATTTATATAGGATTGTTGCATGCAATGATTTTGTTGTTAATTTCATTAAAATACGTTTTGTGATTTGGATGCTTGCTGTTTATATTATGGTTCTTTAAAATGTTGTTGGTAATTTATTTGAATGTGTCTTTTGAATTATTTGTGTGTTGTTGGCTTTTGGTTTGATTGAACGGGGTGAATATGTAATTTTGCGTTGTTGGGTAGGTCCAGTTTGAACAATGCTGCATTGGCTGTGATGATTTGGTCATCCAGTGTGTCATGGTTTTGGCTATGCAAAAAGCTAGATGGCAGAAATTGCAACCATCTTTTGCAACCTTCATGATAAACCGATGACTTATAATTTTGTTGTCATAAAAAAACCTTTGGCGGAACTGCAAACCGCTTTTACGACCAGTGTAACATCTGAGCATAATTAAAGGTGTCATTAGAACCCGAAACCTAAATTAACTGTCGATCTTCAGGTTTAGATCTTTCTTTGTTTTATGCCCTGCTAAAACGGTGTTAAGCAATATACCATATTTAAGGGCTAAAATATGTTTTGAGATTTGGGTGTTTACTATTTATAACGTTGTTCTTTAAAATGCAACTGTTAACTTATTCGAATGTGGATTATCGACTGTTTTGGTGTTTTTTGTTTTATGTAATTTTGCGGTATTGGGTGGGTCCAATTTCAGCACTGTCGTTCTTGGCTATGATGATTTGGTTATCTGGTGAGTTGTGAGTTTGGGTATGCAAAAAATTAGATGGCAGAAATTGCAACTGTCTTTTGTAGCCTGAAGAATAAACTGATGGGTTGTGATTTTTCCATTGTAAAAATACGTTGTGATTTTTAACTGTCGATGTTTAGAGTTGTGATTTTTCCATTGTAAAAATCCGTTGACCTAAAATGCATCCAACTTTGGCGACCAGTGTAGCATATGAGCCTAAATAGAGGTGCCTTTAGAACTTAGAACCTAAAGTAACCGTCAAGGTTTAGGTTCATGAGTTTGTTTGTTTTAAGGGTTGTTAAAATGACGTTAAGCAAATGATCCCGTTTGAGGGCAGAAAGTGCATTGCTTGTCACAAAAAACAATGCCGTTTGAAGTTTAGTTTTGAATGTTTAAGGTCGGGGTCGTATCAAACAACACGGTCATTTGTAGGTATAGTTTGGATAACACTTGACTACTTGTCAGGCTATGATGGTTTGGTCAGCTGGTGTGTCGTAATTCTGGCGTGGTAGAAAAATGGATGTCTTAAAATTTGTCTGTGGTTTTGCAGCAAGTACGGTATCCCTTGTGTTCGTAGTCTAGGTATGGCGAAAAAAGGTTAACCAATTGTGTTTTGTAGCGAAAAAAGGTTAACCAGTTGTGTTTTGTAGCCGACATAGCTAAATGAAGCGGATTTGAAAGTTTTATGTGACTCAAGACATTGGGACACAAGTTGTTGTTCATATCTTTAATAAGATTGACCTTAATGTAGTTAGAGGAGTGAGGCCAAATAATATCTCGGTTTTCCACTATTTTTTTTAAATATCAGGAATTTTTAATAACAGTGAGGTTAATAATAATAATCAAGGTTGCAAAAATCGTGAAATGTTAGCCGGACAGTCGAGCACCTTGTAGATTGTAATCGGTCTAGCGGGATTAGTCGGCGATTAATCGGATTGGCATTTCTGGCAAAATTCGGGTATTTTCTGTAAGTTTTGTGTAATTGGTGAGTTTTAGGTATTATTGGCAAGATTTTTTTCTAAAAACAACTTGTAATAGATTTAAACAGTTAATATAAGTGATCAAAACAAGTTTACGGTGAGTTTTAGGTAATTCCGGCAAGATTAGAAGGTTTCCGGCAAGTTTGACCACCCTTGACCACCGTTGATCATCGTTGACCTATTTGTTTGACCCTGTTACATAAATCGGCAAGGTCAGTGGCCTTGTAGCGCCTAGGCGGCGATTAATCGGCCTTGTAGACCTTGTTTTGCAACACTGATAATAATAATAATAATAATAATAATAATAATAATAATAGGGGCTCGTGCAGTTGTGCATATTTTTAATATGATTGGTTTCTCTATTACTAAAGGAGTGAGAGCCCAAATAGATACTCGGCTTCCTTCTAACATTTTGTAAATCTTATGAATTTCTAATAAAGTGATGATGATAATAATAATAATAATAATAATAATAATAATAATAATAAAGGAGTGGGGGCTCATATTGTATGTTAGCTTCCCATTAATTTTTTATAAATCTCTTGAGTTTCTAATAAAGTGATAATAATAATAATAATAATAATAATAATAATAATAATAATAATAATAATAATAATAAATAATAATAATAATAATAATAATATTTTAGTAAGATCAGCTTCACTATAGCTAGAGGAGTGGGGGCTTATATAGTATCTTGGTTTCCCACTAATTTTTTGTAAATCCTATGATTTTCTTATAAAAGTGATATAATAATAATAAAATAATAATAATAATAAAGTGGATTCGAAAGTTTTCGGTGACTCAAAATATTGGGGCACGTACTGCTGTTTATATTTTTAATAGGATTAGTTTCGTTATAACTAGAGGAGTGGGGACCCAGATAGTATCTCGACTTCCCACTAATTTTTTTTGTGAATCATATGATTTTCTAATAAAAGTGATGTTTATAAAAATAATAATAATATAAAATAATAATAATAATAATTTTTAATAATAATAATAATAATAATAATAATAATGTATTTAGCAAAGAAGAAAAACATACAGTTATTGACCATCGGTTTCATTAGAGAAAAATTTGGCGCCCTTTTGTGAAAGTATTTGGCGCCTCTACATATGCGGGGATCGTGGAGTAGGACTGCTTCTACAGAAGGTTGAAGTTGCAGTTTAGGGGGTATAAGAGAATTCGAAGCCAACATCGGAGAAGAAGGTATGTGCATACTCCATTCACTCTTGTGGTTCATAGTTTGAGGTAATTAGTGTAAATCAACCTTTTAATTCATGTTTCGGGGCGTGATTCATTGAGTTTGATTTCATGATTATATGTAATTAGGTTAATTTAACTTATTAAATGATGTTGGTAACCTATGGTTTTTTAAATTAGAATGGATAATAGTAATTGTAGGTACAATGAACACTCTATTTAAGTTTTGTAAGACTAATAAATATATTCTAATTCGGTTAGTTGCTATATTAAAACAAAATAACACACATGATTACAATTGCCAAAATTTTCTATTTTTTTCTCGTGTATTAAAAGTATGTCCTTAGGATATGTGAAGTATTTGTGTTTTTATTACTGTTATTTATTTGTATACAGAATTATAATCAAATAAAGGTTTTTTTTAGCTTCTCGTGAGTGTTTGTATTAGTTGTGGAGTGCATGTGTATGATTAGCTTAAGGTTGTTTTTTCCAGATACTGTTTTAAAGTGAGATTTAGGGTATACAATTGAACTTAATATCTATTTATTTATTACGATGGTACTGAGTGTTTTATGAACCGGCTTTGAGTGGTCGTGTAGTAGGGTTGAGGGTTTTACATGGTTTACATTTGCAACTTGTTCAAGTAGATGTGTTTTGAATGTTGTAGGACTATTGTTTACGTTATTATGTTGTAATTAAGTGACTGTTTTTGTCTTTGCAGATACTTTTCAGGAGGTTAAAAAGAAAAAAGGATATGCAAAAAATGTAAGTAATGTTCAATTTTGTAATTCTTCTTAAGCAATTTAATTTGATGTACAAACTTTAGTCTTAATATACTATACTACTTTATTGGGCTTGGAAAATGTATTTTGATGGCAAGGCAGTTCATTAGTTGTATCTGCATTTTTGTTCAGATTGGCAAATCAGATAATTAGTGGGGAGGAGCTAGCCGATCAGTGGCAAATCAGATAATCAGTGGTAAGCTTATAGTTCTAGCCTGGAAAATTTGCAACTAGATTTAGCATGTACATCTATTAATTATGGCCATGGACATATCAGTTAGTTTTTCAAGTTTGTGTAATAAGTTTTACCTTTACGGGAAATTATTAGACCGTGAGTAATTATAAACTTATTACTAGTCACTGATAATGCTTTGACCTTTTATATCTTTAACTTGATTCGTACAGTATATTTGTTTATAACGTGTGTGTGATTTTACGCTACATATAAAAAAATTTCCTCTCATTTTATTCTTTCATTGGCTTATAAAATTACTTCCCATTATATTTCTTCTCACTTACCCATATAATGCTGACGTGTATGAGTTACAATATTTGTCAGCAACTGTTGTTTAATTTGAACTTCAACTGTTTCTTTTTGTTGTTTACGATGCTAGTGGTGGGAGAAATTATAGCCCAGGGAGGGAATATGGTGTTAGTAATCATGTAAAGAAGGTGTTTAGGCACAAATTGCCAGAAGTAATGTAAGCGAACACAAAATGCAATCATTTACTTAACATTATCTTTTAAGTAAGCGAACACAAATGCATTTGAAATATTTTGTAGGGTTTACAGTTCTGCTGCCAATGTCAATGGCTCACTGGCTATATCTAATGGAGTCACAGTCATAAGCTTGCAACTAAACCATCATCAGGTAATGTCAATGTTCAGTCCCCCTTTTAAGGAATTAGCTATACACTCTTTTTTAGGTTGTTAAATCTAGTGCGGAAATTACTTGTTTACCTAGGAAGTTCGTATGTATGTTGTAATTAGTGATAATAAGTTCGTTGCTGCAGTGTGTTAGCATCTGACGATCTTTTCATTTATGTAACTTGTATATAGTTACTGTGATCAGACCATCATCACTCATGTATCTTCTTTTTCTTTCTTTTAATTTGGATATCTTATTTACTAATAGTAAAATCTGTTTTTTGATTCGTCTTTGTTACAGCATCATTGTTACTACCAGTATTAATTATTATATTTGTACGCACATACTGCTACTCATTATGTCATTGTTGTATTTTTACTTCAGCTTCTAGTTATGTTATGGGTGTTTTTTGTTCATTTGACTTGATTTTCTCTTATACACCATCATGACATCATCTAAGAATTACAAGGCGGATCTGTTTACAGATCCTAATATAATATGATACATGTTGGAATGTGGTAGTTGAATTAGCCGTGTATGACTAGGAGTGTGTGAGCCTATTGGGGGCACACACGTTAAACGCATAGAGTACGTTTAAGGTTCACGTTAGCTTCTAATTGTAAACCATTTGGACACGAATGATCAAGACAAGAATCCTATGAATGTCTTAATGACATAGCCGGTTGGAGAAGGCTATGGAACATTCTTGGGAAGTGTCTAGGTTCATTATGAGGAGATAAGGAAGAAATAGAGGAGTTGTGATAGGATTTGGAGTGTATGTGTGAGCCTTATCATGAGTAGGGTTTTGTGGCTATATAAAGTCGGGTTCATAGTACTTTTCACGTTTCCAATCTTAAAAAGTGTTTCTCCGACGAACCCCTAGCTATTTCGTTAGACGAAATTCAGATTGATGACAAGCTAAATTTCATCGAGGAACTGGTTAAAATTATGGATCAAGAAGTTAAATGACTAAAGCAAAGCCGCATCCCAATTGTGAAAGTCCGTTGGAACTCAAGGCGAGGTCCTGCGTTTACTTGGGAGCGCAAGGACCAAATGAAGAAAAACTGTCCTCATCTTTTTGCAAACCCTGCACCTGCGTCTAAAGATACGTATTAAGCTTTGAGGACAAAGCTCTTTTAACGGGGGAAGGATGTCACACCCCGAAAATTTCAGGTCAATATTTTCAACTTTTCCGATTATTATTTTTGACTTTTATACGTTACGTTTGAATCTGGCAGTTTACCGGGAAGTTAACTCGCGTAAATCTAAAAAACATAATCGGACGGGTTTCGACTTCGGATTTTGATTAGTTTAGAAATTATATGAGTTATTTTATCATTTCTAAGTGTTTTGTAGTTTACGATCACTTTCGATATTTATTTTTACGTTTAATTTGCGTTTTTCGCGTTTTTGACCTAACAGAACCCTAAAAACTTGAAATCCTTTCGTGTAAACTTTAGTTATCATTCATCTCGTATTCGTAAGTCAAAAATTTCATTCATATCCCCTATTTAATTTCAGACGCCTAAACCAAACCAAATAAACCATAAGCTTTAAAATTAATTAAATGGCATCTTATTTTGAAAATTCCACACATGTGTGCATGTAAGATGAGAAAGTGACATATGAGCAAGTCCCCTTCATGCACAAGGAATCCCATTTGACTTATGCATGTGATGCTTGATCACATGTATACCATTTGACCAAAACCATGAGCCAAGACTTGTTATAACTTGAACCTTGACCCTTTGGTCCTTGTGGTTGTGTTTCGGCCGAGCAAGGGTGCACACACACTCTTGTGTGTGTTGGTCACTTGTTACAACAAACAATGAAACCTTAGACCACCCTTTGTTCTATAAATACCTTACTATAACACACATTAGGTCACTTATCATTTCCATAGCCTCACCAAATCTTTTCCCTCTCTCTAGCTCACGGCAACAAACACCCCTATTAAGGTTTCTATATCTTTGATTTCTAGCAAGATACAAGTATACTAAGTTTATTTCTAAGGTTTTCTAAGGTGGTTTGAAGTATTGGTTCTTTGATTTAAAGGTTTTTCTCAAGATCTAAAAGTTAGGG
>BQNB010062278.1:2654-34222 GCA_026074375.1 Tanacetum coccineum | reverse complement strand
CAAATACTAACCAGATGGCCCTACTGGTGCTAGTGGTAGTAGAGAGTGTGTTAAATACATTGGTTGATGTTGGTTGAGGTCCAGAGTTCGAGTCTTGCTTACCCTAGACTTCTTAATATTCAAATGTTTTTATTTTTGCAATTTTTTTATGAAAAAGCTTTAAGACCTAAAAATAAGCAATTTTTGTGAAATGACTTTTTATTAAAACCACCAATGAGCACAGAAATAAGCTAAAAAGAGTGACAATGTGGCTTTTTACACTAAGTCTACAAAAGGCTAAGCTGTTGGCTTTTTTTTTACTTAAAAAGCTAATGAAAGAGCAAATAAGCTAACATCAAAAAATAAGCTATACCTAATAAGTACTAAGGAACCAAATAAGCAAAGAAAATGAACTAAAAATAGGCTTAAAATGACAAAATCACTCAAAGGCTTATACACTTACAGTTCTAAACTAAAATTGCTAAAAAGCTTAAATAAGCTCTAACCTAAATTAATTAAGATAAAAGCAGTTAAAATCTAACCTAATGAGCAAGACTAAACATAAGATAAGCAAATTCAAAAAGCTATAAGCTCAGAAGAGCAAATGAGCTTATTTCTCAAAACCAATATCCAAACAGCCAAAAGACACTTTTCTAGCTTAATTTTAAGCTAGACAAAGGATCCTTATGGCTAAATGACTTGTAGCACAATGAAGCTTATACAATAAGTTACAATAATCATCAATCAAAAAGGAGTTTGAAATTTAGATAAGCCATGAAAAAGCTTAATGAAAAAGGCTGTTTCACTCAGCATGTGCTGAGTTTTGATTCTCTTTTTAAAAGACAAATGGCTTTTTGCAGCCTCAAAATAAGCTAGAAAAAAGCTATTCTAAAACCACAAAAAGCTAAAACAGATGAAGATTATACTACTAACTACTTGTGCTATGAAAATCAGAGCCTAAAACTTCCATTAACCTAACTAAATTTGAGATTAAAAAAGTGACTTTAAATAAAACTTAAAAACTTAAACCAAAACTTGACAGATTTGAATACTAATTTCACAAGGCTTAAGCACACTTGACCAATTCTTTCCTATTGTATTTAAACACAAAATGAAGTACAAACATGACTTTAAAATAATTTTTTTAACAAGAATTGAAAATAAGCAGTTTGAAAAAGTTCCAAGTCTACAGATTTAAGGAATAGGTAGACAATCCTTTAAAACTTAGTTCTAGACTTTAAAAAGTTATAAAAACGGATTAAAATAACTTAAAAGAGATTGTTAAAGTTGGCCTAATGACCCAAAACTATTTTAAGCTTATTTTGACCCATTGTGGCACTTAACCCAAACACTCCTTAAGTATTTAAAAATCATTTTTAAACTTAAAAAACAGACTTATAAAAGCAAACAAACTTAAAACAAATTACGACTAAGGTTAAATAAGCACAAGTAAGCAATTAAAGCTAAAAGATAAGCACTTAAAATAAGCAAACTAAAATAAGCAGTTAAAAGCTAAAATTGACAGTTTGGTGTAAAATCATGAACAAATAAGATCTAAACTACATAAAAGCATAAATAAGCATCACACATTATTAATAAGCATAAGCAAGCAGAAAATAAGTAGTAATAAACAGATGAACTGTAAATAAGCTAGAAAATGGAAAATGAGGACTTACAAATCCCTTGCTCAAAACAAAGGCTAAACAATGCTCAAAATAGCTTTTCTACAAGCTCTATCCACTTGTGTTAAACAGCTAGTAAAAACCCCCCCTTTTTTAAAAAATTAAGCTCTTCCTTTTCTGGATTATCTTCCAAATAGCTTTTTAGTGATTTTTGAGGTAAAAAGGACTTAGGCTATATAAACTATGGAAAAGTTTATATAGCTTAAGTTGGACAGCTTAAGTAAACAATAAATCAGTTTTAAGAAGATCATACAAAAAACATGTTATATAACATAAAATGCATTAATCTTGAAAAACAGAATTTAACTTTAAAAACATCAAACTTTTCATTAAGCTTAAAAAGAGTACAATACTTTGAAAAATAAACTACATTAAACTAATATAAGCTGAAAACTAAAAAAAAATTAAAAGCTAGATGCCATGAAAGGCTTACAAGGTCCTATTTATATAAAAAAAAACTAAGTCTTGGGGTCTTCACATGTGTTACTTCTGTGAGTGAACTCAAGAGGTGTGTTTCTTGTGTGAGGTAAGTCGAAAATCAATATCTAGCCCTTCATTTTTCTTGCTCATCAAGTCCTATCATCTCAGCCCTCCATTTCTTGTCTTTGTCCCATCCACGAATCAAAAATGAGGGGATTGCCAAGGTGGAATGGCAGTTTATGGTGTGGGGTTGAGTTGGAAAGGGATGGTTTTGTTTGTGGGAGCAGAAGTCGAGGTGGAGAGGATGGATGAATAGTGACCTGGCGGGAAAATTTAATTGGGATACAGGTAACGGTCGTTTGCCCTGAATTTGATAAGTGTTTGCACCGTTAGTCCTTTTGGACTGACACTGTTAGTCCTTGAGACTAACAATGTAAGGGCTTGATTGGTGTTATGAGCTAACGGGGGTTAAGTGGGTTAATGGTTTATGGATTGGGCTTATTGTTTTGGGCCGGGTAATGGTTTTGGGTTTTTAAAGGGTTTTAAGGCTTGAAACTTATAAGTCTTATAAATGATGTCTTAATGGGCTGACCCGGCCCATTAAATGGGTACAGGTTGGCCCATTTAAGATTTCTTCGGTTTCGGCTCAGTCTTTGACTTTGACTTTTGTTGACTTTGACTTTTTTACGCTCTTTCCATTCCGTGCTCGGTTTTGTCCGTTTTGGCTTGATTTTTTTCCTTTTGTGAATATCCGTTACCTGCACAGCATAAATAGCAAAACACATATATATTTGGCATTCTATGTCCGTTTTTGGTCATTTAAGCTCGTTTTTATAGGTGAAAGGTATGTGTAATTAAGCACATACTAGTAATTTTAGTGTTATCAACTATTTTAGATAATTGCGATTTACTAGAGACCAATGGGATTCATATTATACTCGGTTGCGAGTTAGGGAAGTGTGGAGTTGATGCGTGTTTATGTTTAAATCAATTACCAAGTTTTAAATTTGTAAAACTCGACTACCTATGATATACAACGCACTAACAGGCAGAGAACCTGGTTGTATATAGTGTATGATTGGTAAATCTGAGGTCGTTCCCAAGAGCTAATGGGAGGTCTAAAATCTGAGTTCAATTTGTTACAGTTTTGAAAAAGGTTTGATATTTAAATCGAAAGAGAAATAAATAACAAAAAATAAGAATGAAGACTACTTATCAAAGTAGAAAATTTGCTAACCTAGTTATTTTCTTATGAATTAACTCTAAATTGCAATGTTTACTCGCTCGCTCTCCTAGAGGTATCTAAACTGGTTAGGTTCAAAACTGATCCTCGCCTAACCTATGATCCCTGAGTGGAATGAACATGCGAAGGGAATATACCTTTTCTCAGTTCATAAACATTAAGATTTCTAACTAATCTATTAGATATTCTTTAGTGTTTCCCATCAACTCTAATGTTGTTCGCGCCTAATACTACAACTATATTATAGTTAAAGCTTACACCTAAAGAGATGTAAGGGTCTTTGGAAAAAACACCTCATGCTAATAAGTTGCTACCTACTAGCATGGCTCGCACTCCTAACCAAGTTCTCATACTAAGTGGGGCCTAATGGGCATAGGTCATACAACTATTAAGGAATGATCATCCTATAGTTAATCGTTTACGCTAGGATTCAGATGGTTACGTACTACCTAGTACACACTCAACCTTATTTTAAAACCTAGTAAGAGATACTAGGGTCTACAAGCATACCACATAAATTATCCAGGAGAACAAATCAATAAATGATAAGAATTAATAAATCATAGTACTCACAACAAGGATAACACAAACGTCATTAGCCAAACATGTTGTAAATTACAGAAGCATTAATGTATGAAATCTTGGGTGAATTAAACATTAAGCTGATACAGTTTACTTGATGAATGACTAATAATGACGATGATTGGAACTGAATTTTCCCTTAAAAAGTGATGGACGGTTGTTGGAAAATGCCTTAGGTTGATCCCCTAGTAGTCCCCTAGGATGGAAGGAAGAAGGATACTCCAATGTGCAGAATTTGGCCTCTATTTATAGGCTTTGAATTGGCTACGGCGTAGTTGAAATTGTTGAACTACACCGTAGTTACCCTAGCTATGGCGTAGCTCAATCGTCGGAGCTATGGCATAGCCATGATGTCATAAAAACTATGGCGTAGTTGAAGTGTAGATCTATGGCGTAGCTGCCCCGATGGAGCTATGTCGTAGTCATCAGTTGTTTAAGTCATAACTATTTTTCAGATGCGTTTTGGGCTTAGCTCAAAGCACGAAAGTTGTAGATATCACTTTTCCCTTTCCATTACCACTTGAATCATCTAAAAAGAAGCTCACATG
The DNA here is from genome assembly GCA_026074375.1 of Tanacetum coccineum. Lineage (NCBI taxonomy): Eukaryota > Viridiplantae > Streptophyta > Magnoliopsida > Asterales > Asteraceae > Tanacetum > Tanacetum coccineum. Next base: position 29,768 of record BQNB010062278.1, on the reverse strand, counting down.
AAGAAGATATGGCCAAAATACTAAAGAACCTATTTGGAGATCTTTCATGAACATTTCTTCAACTTTCGCCTTCGTTTCATCACTTGATTCTTTCACAAGCCTCTCATAATGGACTCCAAATCATAAGTAAATCACTCCATGAGTATTTGATTATTAGAAGCATCTATTTTCCGTATCATTTCGCTCCAATGCCTTGATTAACCTGAATATGTAAATAAGAACGGATTAAGTACCAAATTATAATATACTCATTACCTAGCCAAAACATTGTCGTTTGATAGTGGGCCGGGTAATGGGCTACATGCTTTTTATTTGGGTTCCCACTTTGGGCCGGCTCACCTGTTTTTTTTCGTTTTTAGCACAAATTAGGGGGGAAATATTACCAAAAATACCGATTTATTCAGATAAAAAAAATACTTGTGGAGACATCTTCGCTGCCTAATAACTTTAAAACAATCGACAAGGTCACAAACGTAGAACTCTAGATTGCATTAAATGGTGCTATAGCCCATACAAAAAAAACAACAAACTATTAAACATGAGACCGAAAAAAAAATTCGAAAAAAAAAATTAACGTTCCGCAACAACGTGCGAGACATAAACTCATATAAGGAAAAAAACGCACTATTAAACATGATACTGGAAAAATAAAGCACTATTAAACATGACACCGAAAAATAAACTCGCACAAAATACAATAAAAAATAGCCACGCAGTAACCCGCGATTATCATTTAAAGCACACGTAATCTTATAAAATTATATTTAAAAAAAACCCGTATAGCAAAAAAAAACTTTAAACATGAGGCCCAACACATAAGTGGATATAAAAAAAACAAACTATTAAACATGAGACCGAAAAAATAAATCCGCACAAAATCCAAAATGAAATAAAAAATAATGCCCCGTAACAACGGCGCGAAAAATTAACGTCACGCGGCAACGCACGGGTAATCTGCTTGTTCATATTAAAACTATATAAAACAAGGCTATAAATACGAGAATTTGATATAGAAAAGTGTTAAACATTTGATGTTATCAGGAGTGCACACTCATTATGAGATGATATGTTTTCTATCATGACAAAAACGTAGAGGTCAAGTGCATAAAATGGGTCTCTAAATAATGGTTTATTTTAGACTAAAACCAACGGTAATAGGCCTGCAGTAAAAAAAGATCTGAGAGCAGTTACTAGTTTTACCAACCAACACAATGGTTGGTATCTAACCAAAAATAACTTTTTTTATAACCGAAAATAACTTACTTTTGATTGTTGCTTATAACCTATTTTTGTGTCATTTTTATAAGATAGAACATCATATAATACTCTAAGGTTTTTGATTGATTTCTCGTGCCTTAAAATTCAATTGTCAATGTGTCTTATCCGATTAAGGATTTCGTGAACCCGAGACATAGGTCGAAATATTTTAATCTGAAAGTGATTACACGATTCAGATTGTCTAAATTATAAACCATTCACATCAAATAAAAATCCTACATAAAAGATCTATGTTGATGAGTTAACCAAGAATATGGGAACAATTTCCTGGAGGCTTCAAGTTGAAACAAACATGATTTCTTAATATCGTTATGCATCATGTGTGCCGTTTAAGCCCATAGAAGAAGATAAGTGGTCTCTCAGACCCCACCAATTAATTATCATGGTTCAAAAATCAGCTACATTAAGACATTCAACAAAACAAAAAGATGGTGGGTTGTTTCTATAGCGCCATCAAAGATCGAGCGTCTTGTCGAGTGGAGATCCACTGCCCCCAACAAATGTCTAGATAGCAACAAATTGAAGGGCCAACAAAAAACGCCTCCACAAGTGTTTATTAACAAGGTTTTGCGGCCGCGCTACGCTGTGGGGCGCGAGGTTTTACGTTAAGGACTAACTTTGCAACCGACGGATAACCTCAGGGTCTATTCTCGTAACTTCATAACCCCAAGGATAATTCATGAACATGAAGGATTAATTACGTAAAATTTGTGTGGGAGTAACTTTTTTAATATTAAAGTTTAAAAAAAGTTAACGGTCGTTACTTAACAGTCGTTAAGTAACTACCATTAGTTACTATTCACTCTACCGTTCACTTCATCTCCATTGGTCACTTGTTTTTTTTATTTTTTTTATGCTAGGCAAATGTGCCCCTCAATAATTGTTATATATAAGAAATTTGCATATTGGTTGTTATATATCATATACCTAAGAATGAGATCATTTCATGGTATGCAAGATAATTTTATGTGAAGCAAACATTATGTTACTCTTTTGTCTCATAATTATAGTTCACATTTTCTTTTTGAGTTGTCTCAAATTAATTGTTCAATATTAAAAATATATATGAAATTTAGATTAAGTTTACCATATCATTCTCATTTGAGATTATTATTACAAATTTTAAAGAAAATATAAATTAATTAGTTAAGGGTAAAAATGTCCTTATGCAAAAAGTAAGAAGGAAAACTGTAATGATAATGTTTTCCTTAAACTGTGTGTTTTTTGTTGGTTGACAATAATTATGAAACTAAGATTATAATTGTTTAGGTAGGTGTGTATGGGAAAACACAGTAAAACTTGTTAGCTATACATCTTCAAGAATAAGAACCAACTGTAACCGGAACCATGGTGCAAAAGTTTTCAAAATCACTCAGACACCAAACTTTATAAGCGAGTTCCAAAACAAATCAAATTTTTTTTAACGACAGTTTTTTCACACCCTATACCACATATCTTACAAATTGCCTCTAGAAAGGCTTGAACTCAAAACTTTTAGATTGGTGTGCAACTCACGTACCACTGTACTAAAAAATTATATGATGTTTTTTTCCTAAATCACGAACGTGCATTATTGATATAAATGGAATCATTATCGTCTTTCAGAAGCCAAAAAAGTAGGTAGAGAAGATGCAATATACGACTGGTATGACCTTATATATAGAGCTGGCAAAACTAATTATAAATATGCTCATTTTAGGATGAAAACGACATCGTATTCTTTAAGGTCCATTTTTTCCTCTCTAACGGGCTAAGTGTCGTAGTCCATTCCCGCCAGCCTGTATCACTATTGCTGGTTATCCATAGTTTCTTCTTATATATATTTTTTCGTGTCGTTCCATATTTTTTTAGAAGGAGGTTGTTGTGGTTGCTAAATTTGTGTGTTAGAGTTCATCGTCGACAATCTTAACAGGTTTCCGCTCTTGTTATCGTTTATTTCTTACTGTTTAGTTTATTGCTAAGGTTCTTAGATCGGTACTTTTTGTGTTCTTAAATTTATTGCTTTAGTTCTTTGCATGCTTTGCTTTTGGCTGTTATGCTTTAGCATACCATATCTATTATATTTGCATATTTCATGTTGCCTATGCTTCTTGATTATAGCCTTTGAATATACATTGCTTAATTAAAAGTTGCCACTCATAGTAGGAATTTAGTATAGGGCTTTTTTTCTTTAGCGAGCGATCCTGATTATGAAGACTAAAAGTAAGTCTGTTAAAAGAAAGTTTCCAAATGATTCTAAGTCAGAGTGTCAATCAATTAGTGTTTCTAAGAAAAAAAATTAGGCTTCACTGATGCGTTTGGTGACGCTACTGTCATCAATGTTTATAACCATAATTCAAAATCACCATCGGCTACATATCGTTTTCATGGAGAGCCATTGTCAAAAAGAGATTCCCTTACTCGCGAGCCTGCACATAGTCGCATTACTATTGCTTCGTAGCCAGTGGTGATGGGTCAGGATCCAAGGATAAAAGACGGTTGTATCAATGCATCAACATGTAAGTATATATCCACTTGGTCACTTTGATTTTTCCATAAATGTGTGTTTACTAACTTTTTTGCTTTTTCGAATGCAGCTGGCCATTCCAATATTACAAATGCTCTTTCTACTCATTTTCCACTCATTTCATGTAACTCCCGTCACAATTAGTTGTGTCCACATACGTAGATGCCACTATTAGACACACATGTTTTTATTAATGATATCTATTCTTATGCAGCCTTAGAAATTGAATAGAATAGTAAACAGAAAGAGTTGTGTCCTCATGGGCCCGACCGATTTCTAGTTAACAAGGGAGTCGTTCCATTTGCTGAATGCATCATTCAGTCTCCTTCTACAAACGCACCAAAATCCAGATCATAATCATGTGGTGCGTGAGCATTCTACTGTATCAGTCATGAGCTCTACGGAGGCCGGATGTTCATCATAACGCACATTAGGTGTGTATTCTATGCAACTACGTTTTCTCTATACATTTATTCATAGTCGCCGAGTAACGTGTCTCAATGCAGGTGAAACTAACTCAAATTTTTGCCACAACGAAAGTAATTGAACTTGGTATCAATAGATGAGGAACCACACCTATGTACAACAACCACAAGTTCACCGCCGTCGTCAACGGCTTTTGGTCAACCAAGAATCTGCAACCATTTCCAAGCGTAATAGTAGTACATGCATTCACACACTCGTTGGATCGCTAGACTCCAAGTTGTCAAGTGACCACTTGTTGAAAAAAGAACAATCACCTTTGTAGGGAATACGAAGGATTTGACCGAATTCTTTGAGAGTAAAAGAAACGAGTTGGTTTTGAATGACAAACTCGACAAACATCTGACCTTACAAATTATAGTTGACACGGTATTGACTATAGAACTCAAAAATAAAACGAGGAATGATTTTCTCACTTATTGTGAGAAGACACTCAACCCCAATCATTTCAAACATGGATTTAACATACACCAAATCATCAAAGTCTTGATAAACAACCCGACCCTCATGAATGCAATGGTTTTTAAAGAATTCAAAAGTATGTTTTAGAGGTGCGTTGTATTCAGTGGAAATTTTTGGAATAGAGCTTTTAGTATTTTTGTGGTCATCAGTAGTTTTGCGAGGCATTGTCACCTAAAACATTTATGCATAATTTTATTATTGTGAACTTGATTTGTTAAACAAAATTTGTTCCTAGTGTGTGCTTATATGCAACAAATGTGGAGTTGCGGTTAACTCGACTCTAAATCAAAACCTATAAGTTAACTAAAACGCTCCTTTATTCGTTTTTGCTCATCCAAACATGTCGAAAATATATATTGACTATATATCTCGATCTATGTTCATGAGATCATTATGCATGAATGCAAAAACATTTTTAGAGTGTATTAATAATGCATTAATCATGTACTTGTTACATTCTTGGGTTTGACATTATGATGATTATAAGTCATAACTAGACAATCTTCTCCCCAAATTAATGAATCTTTCAGTTGAGGTCTCTTTGCGATATCTTCATTGATAGTTGTGTGAAGACATTATAAATCAACTCTCTTGATGTTGAACTTCATGACTTGTAAAGCGTGAGTATGAGCATAGTGGTTTATGAATCCGACTTCGCTGGGAATGAGAGGGCTGCAACAACGTACGTCTAAACCTGAAATAAGACAGTTAGCAATAAAAGATGAATATGGCTTTGTCATTCATCTTAGACACGTTGCACGGTTGCTTTAACCTCCATTTCCCGTTTTATAGTATAAATAACTATACCTGTGATCATGGGGGCGGGGATGCTTCGGGGGTAGATTCAAAGAATATCCTTGACAGGCGGTTACCAGCTCAAAGCATAGGATCTATCTAATCACAGCCTGCGAAGTATTTTAGACATTCACCATGCAGCGCTAGTTATTCTCCTACCAGGAATTTCTCAAAGCACAGACAAACACGGTAAGAGTGAATCAGATAGTTACTATCTTTCTGATTAAGTCGTCAATTCATTTTACTGGACCAAAATTGAAATCCAGATAGCACAAGCTCGATTCATGTATAATTCTCGCAAGTCACCCTACCAAGAGCTTGTTTCGATGGTTTGGCTCAAGCAAGAGATTTCCATCTCACTGTAAATCACTATAAGTGATCACTCGGATGTATCGTGGCAAATCCTCAAGATAATGTCGTAGCGACTCTGTATTAACAACTTGTGATCACTTTCCTCTCATCGTGTTCAACCTAAGTGTAATATTATGACTATATTGTCCTATAGCATTTATAATTTGATCTCTTTTTGGAGCTATACTCGATTTGTGCACTTTTTGGTTTTTAGTAATCGGGAGGGCGTGGAGCAGACTGCCACCTATCAATATCAACAATCTCGGTTAGTAAAGATGTCAATAGATAACGTGTTAATCTCTGTGAAAAATGAACAGTTTCTTTGAGAGAAACCCGACATGGCTGGGCGTAGGGTTGTGCATTGCATCACTGGGTCCACTGACAAACTTTCTTCAAATATCAACAATCATCATTGTAATTTTGCGATAGTTAGGAGTATTGACACCCGTATTCTGACTAAGTTGTATGGAGGGCTATCCCCTTTTGTTTTTGTTAATTCCTTTTCTTTTCATCACCCTTTATCCATAATTTCTTTTTCATATCTTTCAACCCCTTCAATCTTACCCAAGACTGTCATTACTAATACCTTTTGGAAGTTCCAGTGTTAGCTCACTCTTCAGTCGGCATTACTCCTTATACACAATCATCCTCCAATCAACCATAAGACTGCTATTTCAAACTATAGAGTGTCCTTGTGGGTAGAATCCCATCCGATTCTATGTTGGATCTAGGACTTATACATAACCTAACCACCTGAAGACTTCTATGACTTTCAGAATCGTCATGAAATTCAATCACAGGTTGTTAAGGGGTATGCGACAGATCGAAGAGAACCATAAAACAATCAGACTCTGACATTGAGTTATTTTCAAGTACCCCCCCCCTACACATGTGCTCCGAGTATCGAAATTTGTTCTAGACACATAAAGAAAAGTAGCTACTTAGAGTCTAAAGATCACATTCTCTATATCATATTTTCATCACATTTTCTTCTTTCTCCCCTTATTTTAAATAATAAAACAACTTAGTATTTGAAACTTCACAACTGAATAAAATTTTTAACATTGAAAAATTTCCATGGGTAGAGACAAAATTATGCTACACAATATTGGCAAATGAATTCAGATTCCGATAGCTCCCCTTCAACAGTATAAACTTTGAGGATACCAATAATTATTAAAACTTTACAATGCGGAATCGAAAAAATTGATATTACACCACAACATGTGAAGGATGGTAGTGAGATGCCTTATGAATAATGTATTTAATAATTGACAATTCATAAAAATGTTCCACATTTTTAATGTCTATCACAAAAAATTGTTTTGAGGCATACATAAAATTAGACATCTATGAGATGATACACAACGACATTAAAGGCTTTGCGAGTTTAAACAAGCTCCCCCCTACGTAAAATTACTAATCGAGAAAGGAGTGGCTGAACACACAATTTATTAACAAAATAACCCACTTTTTATAGAAAACATACCACAAATTCAAATTATATTGTAGACCAATTTTGTACATGAAAGTTCCTTTTTGAAAAATTGGTGTTCAAACGATTTTAAAAACACTTGATAGAGAACATCTCGTTCTATTTTTAGAGTAAGCTTTCACTGACCGCGTACACTTGCCCTGTTACATTTCGAGACCTGAATATGAGCACTGTAAATGTACATAAGTCATAAGAGAAAAATTTAGGAAATGACATGATTTTGAAAGCATTTGAAACTCATCCTCGAACTTCATTACAAACTCCCGTGTCAGATGGTTAATCAACATTTCTAGATACGTAAATGTTAATCGATTCCAAGAGACCGTCGAGAAGATTCTTTTTTTGGTACTTTTTTGAAAAAATTTTTCTTGATTTTTATATTTTGTTTTTCTACGGTTATAATTTTTTCTAATTTTTATTTAGTTGTTTATATTTTTGTATTTCTTCATTCAAAATTTTTTATAAAATCAAAAAAAAAGAGATATAAAAAAAATTACAAATATCGAAGTTTCCTTTAGCAGCGACATGTAGCTAGAGTTGATCATGATGATAGAAGTTAAATCAGGTTGTATGTTGACGTTTATATTGATCAGATCATAGTAGTGACAGACGAAAGACTTTAAAACAACTTGAATTTACTCCCATCTTAAAATATCGTCGAACAAAGGACCGTAATTAGACTTTCCACACTCTGGCATTAACGTCCAACTCTGGCATATAACGGTCGATGACTATATAGCAATTCTAGCTCATTTGACGTTGTTACTGTCTCAACAACTTAAGGAACATTTTCTTGACTTTGTGGACCGGGACTTAAACTGTCTGTTCAAGTACCGTTGTTGGACATTGTAGACCGAGGTCAGAACTAACGTGATCTGACGCCATTTGACATTAAGGTTCGAGGCTTTATCTGTTGTGATCAAACGTCATTTTTCTGTATCATCATCTGTTAATCCACTTTGACAATGGTTTCTGAGATATCAGCCTTTTCAGCAACCATACTTTGAGATTTTCCTTGTTGACTTTACATAAGGCACCTGCACTTAAATCAAGACTTTATTTCATCTGAACATTGATTGATGTACATGCACTTACATCTAGAGTTTGTTTGCATTCATGAATATGAGGGATATCTACATTTGAACCATGTGGGGGTTCACTGTCAACCTTGCTTGTGCAAGAGTCGAATAACTTTCCTGTAGGAATCCACCTAAGACCAACAGATTTGAAAATTCTACCCGTGGGTTTCCACCTAAGATCAGATCTAGGAGATGTTTTCTCATACACAGCGGAAGTCTTATTAGGAGAAAACCTATATCCTGTAAAGATCTGCCTACCAGGTTTCTGAGTATGACTCTTTTAATCTATGGTTTTTTTTACTGTTTATGGTCTTATTGGATTGAGTCTTAGCACGTGAATTTACTTCCTTCAAGAGTTTTGTTATACAAGCATCATGATTTGCATTAAAGACACACTTATGACATGTAGAACAAACAAAGTTTTTGGAATCTGAAAAAGAACTAGAACTCTTAGAGTGATCTGCTTTGGGCACAGCCGTTATCGTAACGCGACTACTCTTAGATACAGGCAAACTCCTAGATGTTTGATTGTTGCTCCTAGGGTTTGGTTTGCTATCATCAGTAGTGGTTTGAATTCTCGCAGAAGTAGGCACACTAGTTGTTGAGTTCCTATCTCTTTCTTGTATCTTTTTCTTAGCTACATCTAGATAGTGATTATGAACCATGTCATTTGAACTAAATCTTGGCATGTTCTTAGAACTATTCCTAGATGAGCTAGATGCAATCATGTGATCAGGTTTTGCAAAGGTGGATTCTGTTTTCTTAGGCAAATAATGTTGAGTGACTGGTTTTGACAAATTCTTGTTCACATCAACTTGGGAGGCAAACCGTTGTTTTGACATTTGAGCCCTTGCAGATTTAAACGCATTCGGTTGTCTAACAACTGATTGGTTTCTTAGTGATGGTAACACCGGTTTCCCCAAGACTGATGTTTTATCAAACTTAGTATCTACACTATTTCCTTTTAACTTCCTTAAGTCATTTTTTAAAGCAGCAATTGCAAAAACCTTTTCCTGAATCTGAGCTTTTAATTCAGCATTATTAGCAAGCAAAGATGTTGTCTGTTCTGTAGTCTTAGATCTCGTGATTTTAATAGAATCATACAAATCTTTGTAATGCTGTTTCAAAGTCTCATTTTCCTTACGTAATGTAGCCACACTATGTTCTAATTCGATGTTCATTGTTTCAAGTACATCAATTTCCTTTTCAATCTTGGCTTTATTACTTGTTTCATTCAAAATTTGACCATGTTGCCCTGATTTTAAAGATTGATTTTGATATTTAAGTTCGAGAGCAATGCAATGTGCTTCCATTCTTGAAAAATCTTTTTGAAATTGGGCAACTGTCTCTTTGAGCAAAATATTTTCAGACTCGAGTGATTGTTTTGAGTATTCAGTTGTCTGGTTATCAGGTGATGAATCAAGCATAGGACTTTTAACTTGACATGTTTCAGGATACTGGTCAACCCTACCTTCAACAATGATTTCAGGTTGCTCAGTATGCTGTTGTCCTATAGCAAAGATATTGCATTCAGCAGTCAATTGTACCTCAGCCATTGGCTCTTCGTCATAAATGGGTCTGATATCTGCATCATCAGCATCTGTATCATTCCCTGACCTGCTGCTGTCATCTTGCACTGTTGAGTCTGTCCTAATGCTTTCTGTGTCAACCAAATCAGCATCCAATGCTTTACCCGTATCAATCTTACTCTCTTGCGTCTGCATCTGTCTTTTATTCACCCTTCTTTCATACTGTCTTTGATGACGTGTTCTTTCAGCAACGGACTTCTTAACATTACCCAGGTGTTGGAGTAGTGTATCTCTGAAGTGTTGAACCTCGAGTCCAGTGTATTCAACAAAGTACGTGTCTGTCATTTGACTGTCATAATCCAATGTAAACTTTGAATCGATGAACTTTTGGAACTGGTTGTTTACCACCCAAAAGGCTGTCATGGATCCATCTTCTTGAAATTCATCTTTGTCAAGTTGCTTTTGTAGTTGATCTACGTTGAGGAGCATTGTTCTTGTGAAAGTATCAACATCTTGACCAAAGAGTGACATGAATGCCCGTTTGAATCCATGTTCGATGCGAGTGCCTTTTAAGTCATCTTTTGAAAGAACTTGAAGGTGTGAATGAAGAGATCGAAAATATGCCATGCATCTTTCTTTTGCTTTTGACATCTTGTATTTGATTGCATGAACATCTTGTGTTTCAGAATTCAAGCTGCATTCCTTTACTAATTTGCTGTGATGCAGATCCTCTGAATTACTGTCTTCTTTCTCAGAACAAGTGTTTTGTATGACAACTAAATCAACTTTCAATGAATCAACATTCAATGCTAGAATTGGATTTGAATGATCTTCTTGTGTTTGCATCAACTTCTTTTGTTTCAACAATTGTGGAGTTCGTTGTTGATGAAGAATTAACTCAAGCATGTATTTCCCGAGGGAATCCATGTTAAAGATCATTGCATCATAAAATGATTGAGCATCATATCTTGTATAATTCTGCATACGCGCTTTTAATTCTGAATTGAAAGCATTTTCAAACGTTGTTCTGAGTTTTGTCAAAGTAGTCTTGCAATCAGTCTGAGAAATTATTTCTTTGGTAAGATGATTTTCTAGTAAATCCAAGTCTTGAGAGAATGTACTCCTAAAGATAGGCATGGTGCCATAATCTTGTAAAGTTTCTGAGAGAAACTTAAATAGTGACTTGACTTCTTTAAGACTTTGCATGCATCTACTTCTTGAAAGTTGTGTCTTCTCTTGAATGTTAGACGTTGAACACAAAGAAACTGTGATATTCTGAAGAACACTTGAAGATTGTGTTTGCAAATTGGTATTGAAATTTTGTAAAGGTTGTTGTGTAAATGGTTATAGATCTTAAGTGTTATGACAGTTGTTTGATTGTAGTGTTGTGTAGAAGAATGCATTAACATTCCACGGGATTTACAACTCTATGATTAAAAAAAAAACTGAGATTAAAATGAATTACAGTCGGGATTTGCAAAATCAATCTAGGAAGGAAAACCGTGAAAGTTGAATTTGAAATTTGAAGTTAAGGTTGATTATGAGGTTTGTTTTGTTATTGATTGTATGGTTAAGGTCTAAAATGAAGTTCTAAGTCCTTGAGTTTGTTGTCTACAGAAGGTCAAATTTGACAAATCTAAATAGACAAATCTCAAGAGGCAAGTCTCAAGAGTAGGCAAATCTCAAGAGTAGGCAAATCTCAAGTGACAAAACGCAAGATTTGTTAAGATTTAGGCAGCATAACGTTTAGATTTGCTAAAAAAAAGGGTCTTCAATGAGGCAAAACGCATTAACAAATCTCAACCTGTAGACAAATCTCAAGAGCAAAACGCAGGATTTCTAGGCAAAACGTAATGATGAAGCAAAACGCAAGCAGCAAAACGCAATGATGAAGCAAAACGCAAGCAGCAAAACGCAATGATGAAGCAAAACGCAAGCAGCAAAACGCAATGATGAAGCAAAACGCAAGCAGCAAAACGCAATGATGAAGCAAAACGCAAGCAGCAAAACGCAATGATGAAGCAAAACGCAAGCAGCAAAACGCAATGAATGAAGCAAAACGCAGTGTCTTGAGGCAAAACGCAACGAATGAAGCAAAACGCAGTGTCTTGAGGCAAAACGCAACGAATGAAGCAAAACGCAGTGTCTTGAGGCAAAACGCAACGAATGAAGCAAAACGCAATGTCTTGAGGCAAAACGCAACGAATGAAGCAAAACGCACCCAAAAGTATAAGTCTTTAACACTTTTAACCACGAAACAAAGATCAAAGTTTGATTTTTTTCTTGCTATTTTTCGAATAAAAAAAAACAACAAAAAAACCCACGAATTTCTCACTAAACACCCCTTTAGCTCTGGTACCACATGTTATCCCACTAATTTAATCCATTACACAACAATAATCTTTACCAATATGCTAGAAAATAAGAAGAAAACTTAGAGAGAGAAAGTAGAGAGAGAAAACAAGAAAGGAAGATTAGATTAGAGAAAAGTGGTAAGTTACAAAATTGAATGAAAATGTAACCAACACCCTTCACCAAGTGTGGTGAAGGGATATTTATACCCATACCTTGCTATCTTGGCACTTGGGCTTTCTAAACGGGCCGGGCTTGGTTTAACTTGGGCTTTGAGCCTGAAACACGGACAATATTAGATTACAATCCAAGCCCGTTGAACCCGACTAGCCTATTACAATACAAGACCTAGTTTGACTTTCTAAGAACGATAATATTCTTGTTTGACTTAATATAATTAAGGCTAACAGCACATTTCCAAACCTTACAAAGTGCACTCTACATGAATCATACAATTTCCAAACATTCACTGTATATCCTTGTAGATTGCTCCATACTTCACTTCTAATGTCTGGTTCAAACATGACTTTTAAATCTCCCAACAACACTCTTTCATGTTCATCTTCAGGCCTTGTATCACCATGCTTTGTTTTGACTAACTTCCAAAGAGTCTCCAAATCTTTTCTGTCAATATCTTGAAGCATCATAATCATTGAAGATTATCTCTTGGAACTTCCATCTGCTCTGATCAATTGAAAATGCACCATTATTCCTTTTTTAAGAAGCTTATATTTAACAATCATAGGTGGTTTGGTAGCAAGTGGTATAGCATCAATTGCTATTTCATTATTTTTGACTATCACCAGATGCTTTTTTAGCTCAGCTTCATCATCTTCTTCAACTTCTTCATGCTCATCAGTCTCTTTATCATCTTCCATTCTTTGTCTCTTTGAAGATTCTTGTTGTTGCTCTTTTCCTGCTCTTTTCCTACAAAGCATCTTCTTTCTGCTGCCTTTAGCTTTCTCCTCACTACTTTTTGTCTTCTTTGACTTATCAGCTTCCAGTTCATCCTCTGTGCCTTTAGAACTTTCTTCTGTTCCCTTTTTATTTTTAACTACCTCAGAAGCCATAGGTATAAAAGTATTTACTCTCTTCTATTTCATTATCAAACATCTTCTGGATTTCTTCATAGCTCTTGCTCTTTAACTGATTATGTTTGTATCCACCCATGTTTTTAAGATAGGTAGACATTTGATTCCTCTTTTGAGCTTTAGTTGGTGGATTTCTTCTTTTATCTTCAGCTCTAAGCATTGCAAAGTGTTTCTTTCTTTTATTCATAAGCTCTACAAACAGTCTTGATCTTTCTTCAATAGTTATCTCTCCTTGTTCTTCTGTTTGTAGTCTCTGAGCCAACTCAAAATCTGCCTCCATCATAGCTTGTATATTATCCCATGACTTAATCAAAGCTATATTGGCTTCTTTTTCTTGTTTCCTTTTTAGTGGTTGGGTGTAAGGGGTTTGGTGTTTCGGTGTGTGTTTGTTGTGGGGTTGTAGGCGTGGTTTGTACGGGTGGTTTGGTATTGTTGGTTGTGTTGTGTGGTGTTTGGGTGTGTGTGACGTTTTTTGGTTGGAGTGTTGTTGGCGGGTTGGGGGTGTGGTGTGTGGTTTGTTTGTGTTTGGGTGTTTTTGGTGGTACGGTGTTCTTGGTGGTGTTGTGGGTTTGTGTTTAGCTTGGGTTTGGTGTTTAGTGGTTGTGTTTGTGTTTGGGTGTTGTGTGTGGGTTTTGCGGGTAAGTAGGGTGGTTGTGGTGGTTAGTTTTGTGTGGGGTTGTGGTATGTGTGGTTTTGTTGGTTGTTAAGCGTGGGTGGGGGTGGGGCGGTTGGGGTGGTTTTGTGTGTGGGGGTGGTTGGTTGTGGTGGGTGTGGGTTTGTGGTTATGGTGGTGTGTTGTTGTGGTGGGTTGTGTGTTTGGTGGGTGGTGGTAGCGTGGGGGGTGGTTGTTGGGTAGTGGTGGGGGTTGGTTGGGGGGTGTGTGGGGTATTGTTGGGTTTTGTTGTTGGTTGGTGGTAGGGTGGTGTTGTGGGGATTGGTAAGCTTGTGGGGGTATTTTTCGTGCGTTTGGGTGTTTAGGGGTAGTTTGTGTTGGTTGGGGGGGTGCTGTGCTTGGTGGTGTTAGGGTGTGTTGTGGGGTTGTGTGGGCTGTTGTGTTGTAGTACGGTTGTGTTTGGTGGTTGTGTGTTTGGGGGGGGTGGGGGTTTGTAGGGTGTGTGGTGTTGGGTGTGGTTGTGGGATGGGGTGGTGTGTGGTGGGTGGTGGTTGGTGTTAGTGTATTGGTTTTGGGGGGTGGGGGGGGGTTAGGTGGTTGGGGTGGAGTTGTGGTTTTATGTTGTTTGTTGTGTTGTTTGGGTGTGGTGGTGTTGGTTGTGGTTGGTTGTGTTTTTGTGTGTGGTTGGGTTTTGTAGTAGGGCTTGGGGGTGGTGGTAAGGGGTGGGGTGTGTGGTTGTTGTGTTGTAATGTGTTAAGTTGGTGTGGTGGTTGTTGTCTTGGGTGTTTGTGTTGCTAGTGTTTTTGTTGGGTTGTTGTGTGTGGTTGGGGTTTGGTGGGTGTATGATTTGTGGCTTTGTTTTGTGTTTGGTAGTTTGGTTTTTTTTTTTTTTTTTTGGTTTTTTATGGGTAGTGTGGTATGTTGTTTAGTTTGGTGTGTGGTGGTGGGTGGGTGCGTAGTTGTGGTTGGGTGTGTGTGGTTTGGTGTGTTTGTGGGTTGTATGTTGGTTTTCTGGGGTGTTTGGTTGTTGTGGTGTTGTGTGTTTTGGTGGGGTGTCTTTTGGTGGTTGGGGTTTGGTGGTGTTGTGTGCGTTGGTGGGGGTGTGTGGTAGTTGGTGCTTGTGGTTTTGTGTAGTAGTGTGTTGGGGGCTGGTGGGGTATTGTGTTGGGTTGTGGTGGTGGGGTGTTGTTTTGTAATTTAAGATTTAGTAGGTGGTGTAGGGGGTTAGGGTGGGGGTGTGCTTGTGTGTTTAGGGAGGGTGTTGTTGGCTTGGGGTAGGTGTTTTTTGTGGTGGTTGGGGGGTGTGGGGTGGTGGGGGTGTCGTGTGGGATGTTTGTTTAGGGGGTGGTTTGTTGGGTTTATGTGTTTGTGGGGTTTTGTTTGTTAGGTATGGTTTTTTGTGGTTGGTGTGGGTTAGGTGTGTGTGTATTGGTTTGTTGGGAGGGGTGGGGGGGGTTGTGGGTGGTGTGGGGGGGGGGGTGTGGTTGTTGTGGGTGGTGGGGGGTGTAGGGGTGTGGTTGTGTTGTGTAAGTGTCTTTGTTATGGGTTGGTTTGTTTTTTGTAGTTGTGTGTTGTGGTAGTTGGTGGGGGGTGTAGGGTCGTGGTGTGGGGTGGGGGGTGTGTGGCGGTTGTGGGTTGTTGGTGGTGGTGTTTTTTGTGTTGGTGGTTGGGGGGCTGTATGGTTGTTGGGGGTGGGTATGTTTAAGTTGGTGTGGGGTTGTGGAGGTGTGGTTTGGGGCGGGTCTGGTGGTGGGGTTGTGTGTGTGTGTTTTTTGTGGTTTGGGGGGGTGTTGCTGTAGTGTGTTTGTGGTGGGGTGTTGCTTATTGGTATGGTGGTAGTGTTGGGGGGGGGTGGTTGTGTGGTTGGGTGGTTGGTGGGGTAGGTGTTTTTGTGGTGTTGGTTGGTTAGGTGGGTTGGTGGGTAGTTGTTTGTTGTTTGTGGTATGTTGGTTGTTGTGGGGTAGGGGGGTTTGTGGGGGGGTGTTGTTGGTGTGGTGGTTTTTTGTTTTGGTGTTGGTGTTGGGTGTGTGTGTTTGGGGTGTGTATGTTTAGTTGGGTCGTTTGGTGTTTGGGGTGGTGTTGGTGTATGGGGGGGGGTGCGGATGTTGGTTGGGACGGTTAGTCGGGTTAATGTTCTTGGTTTTTGGGGTGGGGTTGGTGTGGGTTTGGGGTAAGGGTGGGGGTGGGGTAGTTGGTGTGTGATAGTTTGGTGTGTAGTTGGGGTGTTGGGGTGTGTGTGTATTAGGTGTGGTTGCTGGTTGGGGTGTGTTGGTAGGTTGGTTATGTAGCTGGGGGTTGGTCGGTGGTGGTGGGTTTTCTGTGTTTGGTGGTTGGGTTAGTGGGGGGTGGGTTTGGGTATGGGGGTGTGGGTGTGTTGTGTTTTGGGGGGGTTGGGTAGTGGTTAGGTGTGGTAGGTAGGTGTAGGGTGTGTTATGTGGGTTTGGTTGGTTGGAGGGTGTTTGGTTTGGTTGGTGGTGTTTGTGGGTTGGTGTAAGTGTGGTGTTGTTGTGTTTGGGGGGTTTAGTGTGTTAGTGTGTTTGTTGTGTGGGTGTGTTTGGTAGTTTGTTGGTGGTTTTTGTGTTGGGGTTGTGGTGGGGGGGGTGTAGGGTTGGTGGGGTGGTGTGGTGTGGTGGTCTATGGGTGGTGTTTTTGTTGGTTTGTTGTGGGTGGTTGGGTCGTGGTGGGGTTTTGGTGGGGGTGGAGGTTGAGTGGGGTAGTTAGGGGGGTGGGTGGGGGTTATGGGGTGGGTGGTGGGTTGGGTGGGTTGTTCGTGGTTGGTGGTGGTGGGTGGGTCGGTGTTGTGGTGGTTGTGTTGTTTTGCGGTGTGGGTACGTGGTTGTGTTGTTGTGGGGGTTGGGGTTTTGGTGTTTGTGTGTGTAGCGTGTAGTGTGGTTGGGGGGTGTAGGTGTTGGGTGGGGGTTTTTTTTTTGTTGGTGGTTTTTTTTTTTGTTGTATAGTAGGTGGGGTGGGTGGTGGGGGTGTAGGTTGTTTTGTAGTTTGTGGGGGGTGGTGTTGTTGATGGTGTGGGGGGTGTAGTTTTGGTTGTGCTTGGTGTTTGGTTTTGGGGGTGGTTGGGTGTGGGGTGATTGTGTGTGGTATTGTGTTTGTGGTTGTGTGTGTTTTTTGTTTGTGGTTGTGTGGGGTGGGGGTGTGTGGGGTTGTGGGGTGTGGATGGGGTATTATGGTATCATGGTTGGGGTTGTTAGGGTAGGGGTGGGTTGGTTTAGTTGGTTATGGTGGGGTATGGGGTGGTCTGTGTTGGTTTGTGTGGTGTGTTTGTGTATTGTTGTGGGTTGTATTTTGTGGTGTGTGTTTTAGTTTGGGTTTGTGGTTTGTTGTGTGTTGGTGTGGGTGATTGTATGTGTGTTGGTAGGTGGGGATGGGGTGCGTTGTGTAGGTGTTAGTGTGTTGGGGTGGGGTGGTGGTTTTGGTGTGGTGTTTGTGTGGTGGTATTGGTTTTTTTTTTTGTCGCTTTGGGGTGTTGGGTGGCGGGTGGGTTGGTTGTAGGTTGTTGTTTGAGGTGGGGGTGTTGGTTGGGTGTAAGTGGGGGGGTTGTGTGGTTGTAGTTGTGTGCGGGGGTGGTTTGTCTCTTGGCTGGGGTGGGGTGGTTTATGGGAATTTAGTATGGCTTTGTTGGGTTGTGTGAGGGGGTGTGTTTGTTGTGGGTGTGGTTGGGGGGGTGTGTGGTGTGGGTTTGGTGTTATGGGTTTGTGTGTTGGGTTTGGGTTTTTGGTGTTTTGGTGGGTTGTGTTGTGGTAGTGTTAAGTTAGTGTTGTTAATGTTTGGTTGGTGTGTGTTGTGTTTGGGGGGTAGTTGTGTGTAGGTGGTAATGTTGATTGTTTGGGGTTTGTGTGTTTGGTTGTGTATGTTGGCGGGGGTTAGGGGTAGTGGGGGTGTAATGTTGTTGGTATGGTTTTAAGTTGATTTTAATAACTACAGAAAAGTAAATGCAGTAAAGTAAAGTGATAGAAGAAATCAGGGAGAAAAGCGTGTTAACATAACTATTTCATTACTAATGCTATGATTATAATTTCCTGTGTAATGTTCAATAATAAGTTCCATTAGTGGTTCTAATATCGACATATCCTAATTGGCATTTGAGGTCTGTCCTATACTTACTCTGCGATCCCACATTCCTTTATGATCACACGAACAGGGCATCCAAGTTTGTAGTGGTTAACCCCAACTATCCTTAAGACCAATCTATTATCTAAACTGATTATTAACCCCCTCTGAAAGAGACCTGCATTTTTTAAGTATTTAATATGGCAAAGGCGGTAATTTGGTCAATTCCTACACTAGGGATAGGTGTCAAGATACCCTGGTACCCCGTTAATCCTAGGTTCATAGCTTGTGTATTATCCCATGACTCAATTAAAGCTATATTGGCTTCTTCTTCTTGTATCCTTGCAAGCTTTTCATCTTCTATAATTTCAGCCTCCGACTAAGCTTGAAGATTTCTTGCCAAATCTTCATCAAGAGCAACTTGATCTTTTCTTTTCAGAGGAACTTCAGGCTCAATCATAATTCCTTTTCCTTTGTCTTTAATTATTGAAGGTTGTGCTTCTTGTGGAGTTCTGAATTCACTTGGCTCATGTACTATAACCCCTCTAGCCTTGAGTCTTGTAGTTGTTGTTGTTGTAGCAGCAGTAGTAACAACTTTAGGTTTAGCTGCTTTGATTTGAATAAGTGTTTGAGCCAAAGTGATTTCTTCAATGGTTGTAGGAGCAGCACTATCTTCAACACTAGTATCTACCTCTCTTTCCTTTACACTCTGCTCTTGATTGTCACCAACTGGCATATCTACATTTACTTCATCACCTTGAAGATCATCTATATCAAACATATCTGCATCATCAGACCTCCTCTGGGTATCATTAACTAAAAAAACATCAGCATCCTTATCAATGTATTCTATACTCCTCCCCTATTTGGATGCATCTTCATGATTACCCAAACTCTCATGATCTTCAGAGGATTCAACTCTCCTAGACATACCAACTTTCTTTAGTCTTTTCAAACCTGTAGTTCTTGATTTCTTTTTCTTTTCCAACCTCTGGACCCTCTTCTTTAAATAATCAATCTCCTTTCCTTGAGCATCCTTTGCCTTCTCTAAATCAAGAACCTGTTTTTGCAAATTAGTACATAAAAGCATCAATTCAGATAGTTTTATGCTATCCTCACCACTGAGAGGTAGATTATTGGAAGGTGTAGGAACACTGTCATCTTGTTGTGGCTCCTCTTGGGTAACTCCAGTGTCCTTCCTTTGTTTCCTCTTAGACTGTTTCTTCTGAGATCTAGAGGATGATGATTAAGTAGGAATGGGTGTTTGAAGAGAATCAACAGGAATACCTGAATCTACACCCTCATCTTGAGTAGGTTGAACCATCATTGTTTCAAACAAAGGTGTTGTCCTCCCAAAAAATCCTTTCCTTCTCTTTTCATATTGGCAAAGATTTTCTTTGTGTATGAAGGGTTAACATAAATCTGCTTGTGGTGTGACATATCACCAAGCTGTTGATTAATGAAAACTTGTAGAAATCATGGATACATCAGGAATTTAACCCCTCCATCTAAGTGTTTCACCATAGCATAAAAAATGTACTTAGATAGATTAAATCTTTGGTTTGTAGCCAAGCATATGATTAAAGAAGCCGTTATACTACTGAATTTCTTACATGCAGTGGATTTGGCACTAAGGCATTGTGTAATAGTGTGAATTAAGTACTTCCAATGTGGAGAAAAGAAAGCTTTATAAAAAGTAAGCTTTTGCGACGGTTTTTCATACCCCATCCGTGCCAGTTCTTTAAAAATAGTACTAGTTGGCAAGCAATCAGTACCTCCTGCATCTTCCAAGTGAAGATCACTGCTAATGCTTGTCTCCGTGATAATCAGCTTCTTTTTATCAAGTAGAGCTTGTATCTGACGTACACCATTAACTATTTTTGCCTTTGCGGTTACCCATAACTGTTGAATGCAAGATGTGTGGATTGTAGGATTGACAGTCAATGCATAATCAATCTGATTAGCATTTAAAAAATCAATTATCTCTTGAAATCCATCACTTTCAGTGGGTTTGTCCAAGAATGCGACCATGTTGTGAGTATCAGCAAAAGTTGGAGTTGACATTGTGTTGTGTTTTGATGATCAAAGATGAAATTGAGTTAGGGTTTATGGTTAGAGAGTGTTTGAATGATTGAAATCGAATAAAGAATCGAATGAAACCCTGAATTGAAGTATTTAAAGAATCACCCTCAGTAGCATTAACTTGAACTGGCAGCACTAAATTAGGCCTAGCAGCATTAACTTAAACTGACAGCACAAAGTTATACCTAACAGTAGTAAGTAACCCAATAACCTAAGACTAACAGCATTAAGTTTTAAGTTATTAGCACTAACATCAATTTCTTTCCAAAAAGGACTTCTATCATCAATTGATTCTTCTTGCAAGCTCTCTTTTTGTTTTTAAGCTCACAATATCTCTCAATTCTTTTTGCTCACATAATCACCCATTTATGTTTTTATTCACACATCTCTCTTTCTATTTTAAGCCCACTTAATCTCTCAATTCTTTTAGCTCACCAAACCAAATCACTCTATCTGTTTTTATGCAACATATTTGACAGTTGTACAAAGTTCCATCAATTCCAATAATTTTAGACTGTCCTCCCCACTTCTAAGTGTGTAACCTCTTGAGTGAGGTGGATCATTGGACTATTTAGATGTAGTCTCAAACCTAGTTTGAGCATCCACATTCCTCAATATGGTATCTTGGCACTTGGGACTACTACCTGAATCAATTCCCTAAGGACTTGATCCATTAAGTGTTGCCATGGATTGGGTCTTGTTTGATGTTACCACTGTCATGCTCTGCTTCTAAGCTAGAAGCAGTAGTGGCAGCCCTTTCCATTCTATCACCCAACTACTTATGGACAGCCTCATCACCAACCTTTATAGGGTGACCACTAGACTGAGGTATCTTGATGTCCCGACCTCTTTTGACATGCCTATATGTTTTTGATTCTTTTTAACATACTTTTGATATAACATATCCTTCCATCCATGCTTTAATTGTATAAATAAGTAGCCTCCCCTCAAACAATGATACAAAGGATAAGAATTTGCTCAACAATTGTAACTTGGCGCCCAGCAGTAGTAACTTTTTCCTGGTAGTAGTAATTTTCTGCCTAGCAGTATTAAGAGATGTATAACAGTATTAACTCTGTCTTCAATAATTATACAAGAACATGCCTCTATTCATCACAAGCACACTAGAAAAGACTAGATAGACATGTAAGAATTCACAAGGATCCATATTTATGCATAACCCATGAATAAAAGTTAAAAACTGTTATCCAAAACATTAACTTTCCCTTAACCAATTCTTCAGAGGTGAAGCATTCAACATCCGGTATTGAATATGATTTTCCTGTAGGTGTTAGTCCATAGCCAAAAATACACAATCCAAAGTATTTTCTTCTTGACAGCATTAAGTATGACCAACAGTTTTAACAAGCAGTTTTAAGTATAACTAGCAGTACTAATTATACTTAGCAGTACTAATTGACAAGACTAACATAACCTCCATCAAATTCCTTGAAATCTGAGAGATAAGCTATGTTCCCAGTCATGTGCCTTGAGCATCCACTGTCAACAAATCCTGTATCATCTTGTTGTGGCTTGCCCTGCATATAAAAATAAGGAAACTATATTCCTTTGGGGACCCAAGCCATCACTGACTTGGATCTGCCTTGTGCATCAATGTAATTATGTTTCTTAAAGGCGATTGATGCACTATTAGGTTTGGTAGGTCTCCAAACCCAACATGCTGATGCCTTTACAACATTTGCTTGATTAACCCTAACATCATTAACAACTGCAGAATTTGGCCTAACATTTTTAACTGTTTTTGGCCTAGCAGTGTTAACTGCTTGTGCCATAGCAGTATTAACTTTATTTGTAAACTTTTTGTTAATTAATGCTGTTTTAGTTTGAAAGGGTCTTCTTATAGTTGATTGTATTGTTTTTGAAAAACATGAAATTAGTTTAGCACTAAAAACTATAGATTTGGGATGAGCAGTATTAACTGTCCTAGCAGTATTAAAAGCTTTTAGGCCAGTTTTTATTAAAACTGCTCTTAGAACCATCTTCTTTTGAGCATTAGGGTGAGTTCTATTGGTAGTATAGTTGTAGTTCACCCTTTTATATGTATTCCCATATACTATCCCTTCCCTTTGATGGTATTTGCACTGAGCCTATACATGATTAAAACTCCCACAAATAAAGCAAGCTTTGTTATACATCACAAAATCACTTCCTAGTTGATTAGACTTCTGTCCATTCTAATTCCTTTGATTCCCCTAGGATTTTATGATCTATACATCTCAGCATACCTTACTGACTTTTTAACTGGTTTTTCATGATTTTTAGGTTTGACAGACTCTGCCTTTTTATCAACAAGAAAAACAGTTTCTTTATCAACATTAAGTGAAGACTCAACAAAGCTACTTGTGTCTTTTGATACTTGTTCTTTTACCAAAGAGTTATCAGATTTTTCCTTAGAATTATCTGATTTCTTGTCACAAACTATGTTAGACTCTTGCTTACTATTCTCAGGACCATACCTTTTGAATTCAGGCTCTTTGAATTCATCAAGACCAGACTAAGACATATCAAGATTTTTAGGTCTCTTATAGATTAAAGGATGAGGTGGAGGAACAACACTATACCCCAAACCCTTTTTTCTCTTGTCAGTTATCTGACTTTCTAACAACTGATCTAAATCTTTTGAGGCCTTATCAAATTTCAAAATTTTAAATTCAATGCCCTCTTTTTCTTGCTTAACTTTTTCAAACTCACTTTTAAGCACATTTATTTCATAGTCTTTGCAAGCTACTTCTTTTTTAAGAACTGCAACTTCCTCACTAAAGAGAACCTCATTCTTCCTATATGTGATTAGTTGTTCTTCTACTATTGCTAAACCTCTTTTATATCTAGCTACAGTAAATTCAGTTTGATTAAGCTTAATAATCAAATCATTACACTGTTTCTTTAGAGTTTCATAGTTTTTCAGACAAGTTTTAGAGCAAGTTTTATCAGTGTATACCTCTGAGTCTGAAAACGCCATTAGAGCCATGTTTGTCTAAACTTGTTCTTCTGCCATGTCACTCCAATCAAAGCCTACACCATCTATAGCCAATTCCATGTCTTTTATATCAATGTTTCTCAAAGCAAAGCTCTGATACCACTTGTTGATCCTAATCCTAGATCGATTCCTTAGGTTTTCTAATGTTAAATTACCTTGGATAAATCCAATATAACTTATTGTAGAAACTTTGTATGTATACTAAAGTGTATGCGGAATCTACACCTTAATACCTAGAAGTATTATGAATAAAATAGTAATCTTGAATAAACAAAGATATAACCAAACGCTCCAATACTATTTGATCAATAATACGAGTACTCTTCACTATTACTAGGGTTTACAACTTTGAAGCTTTCCTGAATCGACTTGACAATTATGAAAACTTATGAACTTGTGTATTTGATATCTCAACTAATGCCCTAGGGCCTCCTTTTATAGACTAAGGAGTCCTAGTCGGCTTACAATATATTCCTAAGATATCATAATATTTTCTAAACATAAACGTAATCTTTTAAACAAATACATTATGTATATCTTGTATAAAAATATCTCAATACTTATCTTCACAAGTATTCTTGTTCTCCAAACAATCTTTATCTCTTTAAACCGTCTTTATCCTCTTGGCAGTAGTAAGTCTTCTAGCAGTTGTAATCCAGTAGCATTAACTTTTTGTACCAGCAGTACTAATAAACATAAGCAGTAGTAACATTAGTACTAGCAGTACTAATATATACCCACAATAGTAACATGTACTAGATGTCTTAACATTACTACTAGCAGCACTAACTAATTAGCTTATATTTCAGTCTTCAACTCTGATCAGTCTTAACTTCAACTAATAGCAGTAACTTTTAACTAATAGTACTAAATTATACTAACAACAGTAACTAGCAGTGGTAACTTTATACTACTAGTTCTAACTACTTAGCATAATTTCCAATATGTACTTGAGCAGTAGTAACTCTAAGAATCCTTAAAGTCTTTTAAGTCCTAACAATCCTCCCTTAACCTTGATGTTCATCTTCTGAATCTTCAAGTTTCTTTGTTAAAAATCTTCATCAGTATCAGGAAGATGCATTCAAACCTTTTACTGTCCCTTTTACTGCTTTACCATAAGCTTGAGCAGTTGATAGCACATCTCATTAAAATGATTAGTTTGAAGTTTCTTGTTTAGCGTATTGGTGATTATTATTGGTGTGAGGGGATATCTCTTTTCAACTAACATGAAGATATGCATATTTCCAAACCTTTCAAAGTGCACTCCACATGAATCATATAATTTCCAAACCTTCATTGTATATCCTTGTAGATTTCTCCATACTTCACTTCTAATGTCTGGTTCAAACATGACTTTTAAATCTCCCAACAACACTATTTCATGTTCATCTTCAGGCCTTATATCACCATGCTTTGTTTTGACTAACTTCCAAAGAGTCTCCAAATCCTCTCTATCAATATCTTGAAGCATCATAATTATTAAAGAATATCTCTTGGAACTTCCATCTGTTCTGATCAATTGAAAATGCACCATTATTCCTTCTTTAAGAAGCTTGTATTCAATAATCATAGGTGGTTTGGTAGCAAGTGGTATAGCATCAATTGCTATTTCATCATCTTTGACTATCACCAGATGCTTTTTCAGCTTAGCTTCATCATCTTCTTCAACTTCTTCATGCTCATCAGTCACTTTATCATCTTCCGTTCTTTGTCTCTTTGAAGATTCTTGTTGTTGCTCTTTTCCTACCAAGCATCTTCTTTCTGCTACCTTTAGCTTTCTCCTCACTACTTTCTGCCTTCTTTGACTTATCATATTCTAGTTCATCCTCTGTACCTTTAGAACTTACATCTGTTCCCTTTTTACTTTTAACTACCTTAGAATCCATAGGTATAAAAGTATTTACTCTCCTCATCTCATTATCAAACATCTTCCCCTGATTATGTTTGTATCCACCTATGTTTTTAAGATAGGTAGACATGTGATTCCTATTTTGAAATTTAGTTGGTGGCTTTCTTCTTTTTTCTTCATCTCTAAGCATTGCAAAGTGTTTCTTTCTTTTGTTCATAAGCTCTATAAACAGTCTTGATCTTTCTTCAATAGTTATCTCTCCTTGTTCTTTTGTTTGTAGCCTCTGAGCTAACTTAAAATTTGCCTCCATCATAGCTTGTGTATTATCCCATGACTCAATCAAAGCTATATTGGCTTCTTATTCTTGTTTCCTTGCAAGCTTTTCTTCTTCTATAATTTTAGCCTCCAACTAAGCTTGAAGATTTCTTGCCAAATCTTCATCAAGAGCAACTTGATCTTTTCTTTTCAGAGGAACTTCAGGCTCAATCATAATTCCTTTGCCTTTGTCTTTAATCATTGAAGGTTGTGCTTCTTGTGGAGTTCTGAATTCACTTGGCTCATGTACTACAACTCCTCTAGCCTTGGGTTTTGTAGTTGTTGTTGTTGTAGCAGCAGTAGTAACAACTTTAGGTTTAGCTGCTTTGATTTGAATAAGTGTCTGAGCAAAAGTGATTTCTTCAAGGGTTGTAGGAGCAGCACTATCTTTAACATTAGTATCTACCTTTATTTCCTTTACACTCTGCTCTTGATTATCACCAACTGGCATATCCACATTTACTTCATCACCATGAAGATCATCTATATTAAACATATCTGCATCATCAGACCTCCTCTAGGTATCATTAACTAAAGAAACATCAACATCCTTATCAATGTCTTCTATACTCCTCCTCTGTTTGGATGCATATTCATGATTACCTAAACTCTCATGATCTTCAGAGGATTCAACTCTCCTAGACATACCAACTTTCTTTAGTCTTTTCAAATTGTAGTTCTTGATTTCTTTTTCTTTTCTAACCTCTGGACCCTCTTCTTTAAATCAGCAATCTCCTTTGCTTGAGCATCCTTTGCCTTCTCTAAATCAAGAACCTGTTTTTGCAAATTAGTACACAAAAGCATCAATTTAGATAGTTGCATGATATCCTCACCACTGAGAGGTGGATCATTGGAATGTGTAGGAACATTGTCATCTTGTTGTGGCTCCTCTTAGGTAACTGCAGTGTCCTTCCTCTGTTTCCTCTTGGATTGTTTCTTCTGAGATCTAGAGGATGATGGTTGAGTAGGAATGGGTGTTTGAAGAGAATCAGCAGGAATACCTGAATCTACACCCTCATCTTGAGTAGGTTAAACCATCATTGTTTCAAACAAAGGTGTTATCCTCCTAGAAAAATCTTTTCCTTCTCTTTTCATATTGGCAAAGATTTTCTTTATGTATGAAGGGTTAACATAAATTTGCTTGTGGTGTGACATATCACCAAGTTGTTGATTAATGAAAACTTGTAGAAATCGTGGATACATCAGGAATTTAACCCCTCCATCTAAGTGTTTCACCATAGCATCAAAAATGTACTTAGACAGATTAAATCTTTGGTTTGTAGCTAAGCATATGATTAAAGAAGCCATTGTACTACTGAATTCATTCCATGCAGTGGATTTGGCACTAAGGTATTGTGTAATAGTGTGAATTAAGTACTTCCACTGTGGAGAAAAGAAAGCTTTATAAAAATTAAGCTTTTGAGATGGTTTTTCATACCTCGTCCGTGCCAGTTCTTTAAAAAAAGTAGCAGTTGGCAAGCAATCAGTACCTCCTGCATCTTCCAAGTAAAGATCACTCCTAATGCTTGTCTCTGTGATAATCAGCTTCTTTTTATCAAGTAGGGCTTGAATCTGACGTACACCATTAACCGTTTTTGCCTTTGCGGTTGCCCATAACTGTTGAATGCAAGATATGTGGATTGTAGGATTGACAGTCAATGCATAACGAATCTGATTAGCATTCAAAAAATCAATTATCTCATGAAATCCATCACTTTCAGCGGGTTTGTCCAAGAATACGACCATGTTGTGAGTATCAGCAAAAGTTAGA
>BQNB010062277.1:10243-36140 GCA_026074375.1 Tanacetum coccineum | reverse complement strand
GTGGTGATACAGATGTTGGTGAAGAAGCCAAACTTGAGGGCAAGTCTTGATTATTTCAATCATATATCCTATGAATTATATATTGTTTGATAAAACGTAACTTACTGTTGAAATGTATATGATTATGTAGTAAGTGATGAAGAACAAGTTTTGGAAGAAGACAATGTGGAGGAAGATTATTATAGTGTGGGTGTGCCAAAAGACTTAGAGGTACTGGTTTATATTTTAGTAATGTTCTGATATAACCAAATAACAGGATACATGTTCCCCTATTCAAAAGCAAGCAATTTGCAAGAGTGCTTTGACAATGATATGCTGATGTTATTGGCTTACTTATGTGCATAACCATTTTGACCTATTTGCTTCAGTACTGTGACCATGCTAAGCTGATACATTAACATTTTTTTTGGAATTTCACCTATTTGCATCACCAATTCCATAATGACAACCTGATACATTACCATTACTTTTAAAAACATAAGACTTATTCCAAACAACATATATTTATACCAGATATCTACCACACCAAACATGCTATATTTTATTGAACTTATTCCTAACAGATAAAAATTTGAAAAATGTAATACTAATAAAAGACAAATTTTTTGTTATGTAGGGTAGGAAAAGTATGTATCAGCGTTGCTAAAGAAGGCGGGTAAACTTGTAGAAATGGCTGATGAAGTTATGGATAAAGGTTTGGAAAATAACCTGAAGGATTCCGGTTTTATAGAACTAAAGGAACTGAGGAATCAGTTGTTTGCAGTCCCTACGTACTCTCAACAACCTAGAAACAACCCAGATGAAAAGGAAGAAGATGATCCGACCAACTTTAGCTTTCATACACCAGTTAATGATAGAAAACAATTTCTAATGACTCAGGTGTATGGATTGCCTACGGGATATGAAGAGTTACAAGACAAAGTATGGGAAGAATGGCATTATAAGGCTGAACAGATTCTAACAAGGTTAATTTTTAATGAGATGGACGATATTGATCTCAATGTGACACAACCACCTGCTACTCAAGGGAAAGTGGTAGGCGATGCAAAGGATGAGAACAATATGGAAGAAGACGAATCTTTGTTGGATGTTATCAAATATTATATGTCACAAGAAACAACATAAGAAGATGAGTTCTTTACGCCTGACTAAACAATATGGGTGCGTGAAAAGGAAAGGAAGATGTCAAGGTTTGGAGTAGATAGCAATGCAGGAACCTAAAGCAATGCAATGCTAGATAGCAAGGCGATGGTACCTGCATTTTCACAACCTAAACCACTTAATGTATTGCTAGGAAACATTCCTTATGGTAGCCTAGGCGGCGTTCCTGAAGTACTATGTTCCCCTTATGTTGTTAGGGAAGTGTCATTGATATGTGGCATATCACCGCATAAAAGGAGAGCAGCCAATTGTTTGTTTAGTGCAAGGTTACCAGAAATGTAAGTTTTCGTGTATCATTACGTTAACATGGATTCTTAATATAATAATGCATTGATGCGTGTTTAACAATTGTATGTTGAAAGTGATATTGTGTTCAAGATGAGTCATGTTGATGGACCAAGGAGCGTCCTGGAAAGCTTGTACCCAAGAGTAGATATCGCAAGTGTGGCAATTGACTTGTTCACACATGTTTTAAACAAGGCAGAAAAAAGAAAAAAAAATACTTACACTGTGAATAGATTTTTTTGCCATATGGCTATGGTGGTAAGTCACGTTAAAATTTTAGTTTGTATAGCCTTTGTAATTTGGTTAAATTAGTATAGTTTGGCGGAACATTTTATAATGACAAGTTTCATATGAATACAGACAAATGATATTAGAGGCTGGGAATATGTGAAGGCGTCTAAGAAGTTCAACGAAAACATGGAGAATGTTTTGAAGAATAGCTTATATAAGACCTTAGAAGGCGTTGAACTAGTAAGTATCGCTTATCTGGGATATAGAAAATGATGCATAAAATAGACAATTCAATAGTTGGTAAGTATCGCTTACAGGTTAATGGTTACAGGTGTTCTTTCCGGTCCTTATAGGGATGCATTTCATCCTAATGTGCATGAATGTAAAAGAGTGTGTAGTTCAACTATTTGATAACATAGTATCAAATGTTACCAAAGTTCGTAAGAGATATGGAACATTACCTCTAGTAATGGTATGTTTGTTTAAACACCAAGCAGCATAAAATTAATTTCATATTATGTTAATGATTTTTAATGTTTTGTATGGTGTGCTTTGTAACAGGGTGTTATGTTTTTGGATTATATGTCGCATGTGAATCATCCAAACATGATAAAATGAGTAAAGCTGGTTTTATGATGATGACAATGGGATGCAATACGAAGAACAACTTTGTAGATTGCGGGGTCTTCGTGATGCGCCACATGGAAACTTTCAAAGGTGATGTGGACTGTTGTGGCTTCAGTAAAGAGGGCGAGGAACAGATTAAAGAATTAAAAGATCTTCGCCATAAGTACGTTGCAAAGATACTTCTTGCGAACTGTAACGAGGTAAAGAGAGAGTTTGAAAGCGAAGCACAAGAATTCAAAAAATTACCATTAAAAGAAAGGATACGATTGGAGAATGATGCATTCAAAAAAATCACGGCACGTGTTAAACAAATGATGAAGTGATTTCAAGTTTCGTTGTTTGAATGTTAGGTCTGATACATTATTTCAGTTTGGTTAAGCAGCATGTAGACTACGCACTTAAGATCCTTTTGCTTTTATCGTTGTTATTATGGACAAGTTTTATTTAAATGTTAGTTTCTGTTATGCATGTGTTAATGTAATGACATTATGGGTATGATGTTTTTGTTTTGGATTTGGTTTCTAAAGTTTATTGAATAAACCAGTTATGACATGGAAAATTATGTTCTCTGATTGAATATGACACATTCACTTTTCCTGTTGTGTACTTTTAATTGATGTAGTTTTGCGGTTTTATAACTTCTTGTTTAACTGATATATTTGTAATTTGCTGGTGCGCACTTAGTTTTGATGTGTAATTTGCTGGTGCGTCTTAATTTTTTAAGACGGTAAACATATTTAAACAAGCATTCCCAAACGCACTATATTTTTTGCTGGTGCATGCTAATGTGATACAGTAAATCAAATAAGCATTCCCAAACACACTATTGTTCTTGGAAGTACCTAAACATATAAAATGAAAAAACATAGGAAGTACCTAAACATATCAAGCTTTTTAGTTAGACCAGGAGGCTACTCAAATAGTCAGACTAGTCGAGTAGTGTGTTAGGTTTGAGGGGCACAACAAGAAGTGCCACAACCCAGCAGAAAGAATCTTATATGAAAAATAAGCATGCAAATAGAATATAATTTAAGCAACTAAATATAAGAATTAAATGATACATGATTAAAACTTGAAAGTGAAGCAATTTAAGCAACTAAATAAAACATACTCTAGTATTTATTAGAGAAAAAGGTGATATTATTAACCAACAAACCGACACACGTCATGTCCAAAATAACAAGATCACCATCCAAAATATCAGGAAGATATTAAATAGTTCAAACTAAGTAAAATGATTTAAAAATAAAGTAACTACTCATTGTAGTACACATCACCGTCCTTGAACACAACCTGGTACATGTCATGACGGATTAACTTCTTCCTTTCCTTACGTCTTTTCTAAATTATACACATATCCACGCTTTAACTTCAAATTTCAATTCAACGAATATTAGATATTCTCTAACATTAATAAAAAGAAACAATCAAAGCAAACAGTAAAATCATATACATTAAAAGTAAATGAGAATTATGTCATCAGTCATCCCACATGCATGGACCCTCAGAAACGAGTAAATTCTTCGAGTAGAACTGAGGAACCATCAAGAACCATTACTATCACATCTAAAACTTGAAAAACAAGAAGTAAACTATACGGTTTGAGCTCAAGTTTCGTTGAAGAGTTTAGTGGACGTCGGCTAAAAAGGGGTAGCAACCAAGTGTGGTTCGACCTCTTATCACCATCTTTTCTTGCTCACCGTCGTTCGGCAAACTCGGACCTCGGTAAGTCGTCCTCGTAGTTTAACATTGATATGTCATTCATCATGTAATTAATGAGACTTCAGTGTCGCATGACCTATGCACGACATATAACCTATGCGGGGTTAATATGTGCATATGCATGCAAGGGTTTGGGTCGTGACATACATAAAATAACATGTAGTAAACCTTGTAAATAACATACCATGCGTGATAATGAATAACGAAACCAGGAAATTTCATTAACCTTAAACACGTATAAGACTAGCTACATTGGCTCGCTAGGGAGTTGCATGCACTAGAATTTTGCATAAAATGTCTTAGGGTTTCTTATATGGTGACCTCGATCTATAACATGCGCGTTGCCAAGACCAAACACTAACTCAACCACCAATGCGGCATGCGACGAGGGGCTACTGCCTCATCGAGGTTGTACCCCGTCGTTGGCTGCACCAGGGAGCAAAGTTGCTGCTCGTGGGATAGCAACCCACCCCGACCCTTCTTGCATTTAAGGCCACACGATGCCCAAGCACTCCTGCTGCTGCCTTTACTGTTGCCGCTGCTTGCGCTAGCGTGCGACAGCGGCTTGCTGCCGCATGGTGGTAGTAGGCGAGGCGCTGGTGGTTTTATACCAACCTTCTGCACCCTCATCTAGTCGACGTCAGACACCTTAGTATTTGTTGTGCTCAAACAGCCGGCACTCTCCTGATGGTCCGACTGTACTCGATACCCCCTAGCTCTTAAAACCCGTTTAAAAACGTAAGCAAGTACACCACGAAAAGGCGTGCGACAGCAGTAGCCGTTGTTGGGCCTGCTCTCATGAATCGTCCTTGTGTCTCATCATTTTAAAAACTTCGTAACCAAGTAGTTAAGTCGGACACCATGCGAGTATAAAAGGAAGAACTAGTTATGCATGATTTGGTTTCACATTTTGTGGGAAAAAAAAACAACAACAATGGCTACCAACTCCACTATTGGGTCTACTGAAATCAAACAGGAAAAAGAGAAAGAAACAAGGGCCATAGGGTCCGTTTGGTATATGTACATATAGGGCCACATGCATGTAATTCATTTTATAAAATTAGGACGTAAGGAATTGTTGAAGCATGCATATTTTCGAGCTCTTGGGTCGTCCTATGCCGAGACCCAAATTAGTGGATAAACTAGCTAACGAAACAAAATTTATTTCGATAAGCAGAAAGTCTAAGTAACGTATATTTTTTTATGACGTAGAGCTAGTAACAACGAAACCGAATTTTAAACGAGTCGAACAAACCGGGAAATATATATATAAAACTGATAATTTTTACAAATTAAATGACGACTACGGTGTAATAATAAACAAATAAAAAATATATAATACTTATTTAATTAATTTACAAATAATGTCCTACACTTTCCTGAATAATAATCACATAAATCGATAAATGTAAGTTACGGCGCATAATACTATCAGTTCCTGTGCAATATACTTATAGTTGTAAAGTCATGCATCATCCTTAGAGCCAACGGTTTAAATGACCTTTTGAAAACAAAAAATGTTACCTCATAAACGACAAATGACCATTGAATTTCATACATAAGTTTTAGAATGAACACTCAGATTTGTTTATAAGTTACTTAGGTGATTGACCGAGTCACTATTTGAACTTTGCCTTAAGCGTTATCAATACCCAGATGATTAACTGACAAGGTAGATTTCATAGCCCCCCAACTCTACTGTATTTAAATCATATTTTGGGTAGAACATTGCTTATTTCAAATGTTTGAATACAAATACAAATTAACTTCATTACTGATTGGTCTAAGTCCCGAATTAAACACTAAGTTTTGCTATAGTTCCCGATTTATCATGAATCTAATTCTTGTAAAGCGCGAAATGTTATGGATCAGATCTATCGGAAGTGACATCCCTGTTGTCTTGGACTGACAATTAGTCAAGCAAACACAGTTTCATTTTTAGTCAGACTATGGTGTTTCCCGGTTAGACACCTGCAAGTTCTTCATTTTATTGTTGGTAATGTTAACGCTTCGGTGGTCAATTAGTCTTAGACAATATAATGCAATTTTATATGACTTTGTATCTGTTATATTTGTCATATGTGATGACTTCTTGTATTCACAAACAACTACAATTTTCTAGCTTAAAACCAACTATGAACTACAACCAACATTATGATTGACACTTTTAGCAATGTTTTTCTCAGGTATTAAGAATGAATATGCTATTTAGTCTCATGCATTGCAGTCATTTCCCGTTATCTTAGATCACTTGTACTAATTATAATGAATGTCGTATCGTCTACTTTAAATGCTTTCCGCTGAAAGTTTTAAACAAATTATTATTTCCTAATTCAAGTATCAATTTTTCTTAAAATGTCTCATATAGAAGGTCATTCTGTATTGCTTATAATTATATAAACATAAGTCACACGCCTTTCGGCCAGCCATAATACTCTGAATATTTGGTTGAGGGTGACAGATTGGTATATAGACTCTGAGTATTATAGAGAACTAGGTTGCATTAGGTAGCACTAGACTATAACTACTTATCTGCTTAACGTGCTTATTATGCTTCTATTGTCTGTCATTGCTGGTTTCTCAATATGGGGTACATATGAATCAACAACCAAGGGAGTACATATATATTAAAATGAGATACATGTGAAATAGACATATATGAGATACATATACTTAATATGGGTTACATGTGTATTAAACAGGCTTAACTATGCGTATTTTGAAATATAAATATCCTTATTTCATACTTTCTTGTCTCAACGACATGTCGAACTCGGATGAATTGAGACACACCGATAACACTACACTGGTACCTCCCAGACTCCCTGACACACTCCCTCGGGTGTACCACAGGAGACGTCCTACTCTAGGATTACTTTTTTTGCCATCTGTATCACAATTTCCCCCAACTATCAAACGTACCGCTCGTATATCTATTCCACCACATTGAGCCAAATCTTCTGAACGTGCCAAGAAATTCTACTATTAACCCTAATGATTATCAACCTTGTCTTGTTTACTATCCACCACCCACACCTTCACCCCCATTCACGATTCTGCTACCAGGGATGAATGCTTAAACGACCCCACCCAGAGAGGAGAAGCTCGAACAGAAACTGGTCAAATTTGGTGCCCTAAACCTGAGACAAAAAAAAGCCTTGACCGTAATCACAACGCGCCTTAGAGGACAATTGCACACATTCTCGAGGAATGGACCATTACCCAATGCCTGTCTAGAGAGTTTAGAAGCCTTCCTTGTCACTGTTTGGATGTAAGCCCAGTTGAAGGAAAGTTTGTTGGAGACGCCCCTTTCAAAAAAAATCTGTGGATGAACTAATTACACCAGCTTAGACTAGTGTTGGTGAGGATGCGGAGGATCGTGCTAGTAATGCTCAGGAAGAAGCGACGTACATAAGATGAAGGAGGCACTCGTAAAAGAAGTGGTCCAATCAAATCTACTATGTAACAACAACTAGTTTTATTTCTGTCTTTGTATAACTACTAAGCTATGGGTTTGTCACGGCTAGTGAACCCTTGTATCCCCATACTCTTTGAAATAAACATCATGTTTGCGAATAATAAC
The DNA here is from genome assembly GCA_026074375.1 of Tanacetum coccineum. Classification (NCBI taxonomy): domain Eukaryota; kingdom Viridiplantae; phylum Streptophyta; class Magnoliopsida; order Asterales; family Asteraceae; genus Tanacetum; species Tanacetum coccineum. Next base: position 28,531 of record BQNB010062277.1, on the reverse strand, counting down.
AGTATTGATTTCAAAAGACATGCCCATTTGTAGTAACATGAATATCTTTACGCATATAACTTTCATGCATGTCATAACTGTCATTTTCATTGTCCCTCTTATAGAAAATGGCACCCGGACGACGCCCAACTGTCAACCGGAACCCTCCAGTCAACCGTTCGACCAACCAAAACAATGTGGATATCAATAGTGGCATTGACACTCAGATGCTCAACCAGCTCATTGCTACACCTAAAAGAGTTGCTGAAGACCACCACGCAGTTACCGCTAGTGACTCATGCAGCAAGCACTCAAAAGAGAACAACAAGGGATCCAACCTGCCAAATAAGGCATGCAACACCAGAATTCCCGTGCATCATCATGAAACAATTTTAACTCTGTGGTACTGAAGGTGATGTAGGCTTAACCCGATGGTTTGAGAAACTAGAATCTCAATTTGGGATTAGCAACGTTGCAGAAGGTGACCAAGTCAAATTTGCTTCTAGCACACTGCTAGATGGTGCTTTAACTTGGTGGAACGTGTATGTTCGTTCTGTTACTCTCGATACCGCTCATGCAACACCTTGGAGTGATTTCAAGGCTAACGTTCTCCGAAAAGTACTGCCGCTCGCAATGAAGTCAAACAAATGGAAACGAACTGTGGAATTTAGAAAGTAAAGCACAAAACCTTATCGCGCGCAACAATCAACGTTTCCAAGAACTCATCCTCTTATGCCCTGAAATGGTACCCAACGCCGACCGGTTGTTGGAACGTTACATTGAAGGTCTACCTTTGAACATCAAGGGTAACGTAACCTCATCCAAACCAGTGGACTTGCATGAAGCAATTGACATGGCTCAAGGTTTGATGTACCAAGTGGTTCAAGAGTTAGGAGAAAACTCTGGTGACAAGAGGAAATGGAACGGAAACCACTACAACCACAACCTCAACAACACCAACAACACTAGCAACCTCAACCCGAACAAACGCCCAGAGACAGCAAGGGTGTTTTCAGCTGGGCAAGGTTTTTATGCTGGCAAGTTACCCCACTGCAGAAAGTGTGGACGACGCCATACTGACGCATGCCCTCCTGCTTGTTACAACTGTGGAAAGGCAGGACATAAGGCCAAAGACTGTCGAGCTCCACCTCGCCTTGCAAGCCAAAGAGGACCTGAAAGCCAAGGAGGACAGGGAAATGATGTTACTTGTTTCGGATGTGGTGAGAAGGGACATTACAAGAACAAGTGTCCGAACAATGGAAGTCAAGGCGGTGGAAACCAAATTCGAGGCAACCAACAAAATCCTCAGAACAATCAAAGGCAAAATCAAGGAAACCCTAAAGGAAATAACCAAGCCTCAACCAGCACTCAAGGAGGACGCAGAGCACCTGGCAGAGTATATAGCCTATGTGCTAAAGCTGCGGTGAAAGACAACAACGTGGTGAATGGTACGTTCCTGATCAATAATGTCTATGCTTCAGTACTATTTGACACTGGTGCAGATAGAAGCTTTGTGTCATATGCTTTTAGTAAATATATAGACATCCATCCTACAACCCTAGACACTAATTATAATGTGGAGTTAGCCGATAGAAAGTCGCTAACCACCAATACTCTTTTAAGAGGGTGTACTCTTAACTTGCAAAATCACCTATTTAAAATCGACTTACTCCCTATAGAACTAGGAAGTTTTGACGTCATCGTCGGAATGGATTGGATGGCCCAACATCGCGCAGAAATATATGTTTATGATAAGTACATTCTGTGCCGTATGGAAAAATGAATATGCTTTAAATTACAGAGGCGAAAGAAGCGGAGTTAAAAACGAATCGAGAATAGAAGTCATCTCGAGCATCAGAACGCAGAAGTACATCGATCAAGGATGTCAAGTGTTCTTGATTCAGATGATGAAGGAGGAGGAAATTGCAATCCCAGAAAGGCGAATTGAAGATGTGCCTGTTGTCAGAGACTTTCCGGAAGTATTTCCTAAAGATTTTCCAGGATTACCCCCGACACGCCAAGTAGAATTTCACATCTAGTTAATACCCGGAGTTGCACCTGTTGCCCACGCACCATATCGTCTTGCACCTGCAGAAATGAAAGAACTAGCCAAACTGCTAAAAGAACTTTCTGACAAAGGTTTTATAATATCCAAGTCCTATCCGTAGGACATCGATCTTATTTGTCAAAAAGAAATATTGGTCTTTCAGAATGTGTATCGATTATCGTAAGTTGAACAAACTTACAGTGAAAAATCGTTACCCCTTACCAAGAATCGATGACTTATTCGATCAGCTGCAAGGATTTAACATCTACTCAAAAATTAACTTAAGGTCAGGTTATCATCAGTTAAGGGTTAGAGAAGAAGATATCCCCAAGACTGCTTTGCCAGAACACAATACGGACACTATGAGTTTATGAGTCAAGCCATTTGGTTAGAACCAACGCGCCAACGGTCTTCAGGATCTCATGACCGAGTATGCAAACCTACTTGGAAACTTGTGATTGTATTCATCGACAATATTCTCATATACTCCCACAACAAGAAAGAACACAAGGAACACCTGAAAACTATTCTGGAGTTGCTGAATAAGGAAGAACTGTATGCCAAATTTTCTAAGTGTGAATTTTGGATCAATACGGTAAAATTTCTTAGACACGTGATCGATAACAATGGTATTCACGTGGACCCAGCTAAGATTGAGGCTGTGAAGAATTGGGCATCTCCAACCACTCCTTCGGAGATTCGCCAATTCTTAGGTCTTGCAGGGTACTATAGGAGATTCATCGAAGGATTCTCTAAAATAGCTAAACATATGACTGAGCTTACGCAGAAGAACCAGAAGTTTGCTTGGGGTGAGGAACAGGAAGAAGCTTTCCAGCTATTGAAGCAAAAACTATGTGCTGCACCTATTTTAGCACTACCGAAAGGCAGTAAAGATTTTGTGGTATACTGTGATGCATCCATAAAAGGGTTAGATGCGGTACTAATGCAGAGAATGAAAGTTATTGCATATGCTTCCAGACAACTAAAGATCCACGAGAAGAACTACACCACTCATGATCTGGAATTAGGAGCAGTAGTGTTTGCCCTGAAGATCTGGACACACTATTTGTATGGCACAAAATGTGTAGTGTTCACCGACCACAAGAGTCTACAACATATCCTAGAGTAAAAGGACCTTAATATGAGGCAACACCGATGGATAAAGCTCCTAAGTGATTACGATTGTGAAATTCGTTATCACCCGGGGAAAGCAAATGTCATAGCGGATGCTTTGAGTCGAAAGGAAAGAATCGAACTGTTACGAGTAAGAGCCTTGGTTATGACCATTGGCTTGGACCTTCCGTTATGAATCCTTGAGGCTCAGAAAGAAGCAATTAAGGTTGAAAACATTGAAGCAGAAGATATTAAAGGCATGCTAAAGAAATTAGAAGCCCGCGCTGATGGAGCATTATGTTTGGATAATAGGAGTTGGTTACCATTGTTACGGAGAGTACAGATCTTTGATTAACAACGAATTCAAATAAGTCAAAGTATTTCTAATTCCATCCAGGATCCGACAAAATGTACCATGACCTGAAGATGTTATATTGGTGGCCAAACATGAAGGCCGACATCGCCACATATGTCAGCAAATACCTGACTTGTGCCAAAGTCAAGGCTGAACATCAGAGACCCTCTAGTTTATTGGTCCAACCCGATATACCAGAATGGAAGTGGGAGAAGATAACAATGGATTTCATCACCAAACTATCCAAAATGGTAGCATGATACGATTCGATTTGGGTCATTGTTGATCGTCTAACTAAGTCTGCGCACTTTTTGCCAATGAAGGAGACGGATTCAACAAAAAAATTGACGAGACTATACATGAGGGAGATAGTAGCAAGAAATGGCATACCGATGTCAATCATCTCTGATCGTGATTGCCATTTCACTTCGAGAGTGTGGCAATCCTTGCATAAAGCATTAGGTACGCAGTTGAACCTGAGTACTGCCTATCACCCTCAGACCAATGGTCAGAGTGAGAGAACCATTCAAACATTAGAGGACATGCTAAGAGCTTGCGTGATTGACTTCGGAAATGGTTGGGATAGACATTTACCCCTAGTAGAATTTTCGTACAATAATAGTTATCACACGAGCATTAAAGTTGCACCGTTCGAAGCACTTTACGGTAGGAAGTGTCGTTCTCCTGTTTGTTGGGCTAAAGTTGGAGAAGCACAACTTACCGGACCAGAGATTATTCCTAAGACTACAGAAAAGATCTTTAAGATTAGAGATCGCATGCAAGCTGCACGCAACCGACAAAAGAGCTATACTGACAAGAGGCGTAGGCCCCTTGAATTTGAAATTAGAGATAAGGTCCGGCTCAAGGTCGCGCCCTGGAAGGGCGTAATGCGATTTGGGAAACGTGGAAAGTTGAACCCTCATTATATTGGACCCTTTCGAATCATAGAAAGGATTGGTCCAGTAGCTTACCGTTTGGAATTACCTCAAGAACTTAGTCGAGTACACAATGTGTTCCACGTCTGCAACTTAAAGAAATGTTTGTCCGATGACACACTCGTTATTCCTCTGTAGGAAATCCAACTCGACGACAAACTCAACTTCGTTGAAGAACCCGTAGAGATAATGGACCATGAGATCAAGCAACTCAAACGAAGCCATATACCCATCGTTAGAGTCCATTGGAATGCACGTAGAGGTCCATAATACACGTGGGGATGTGAGGACCAGTTCAAGAGCAAAAACCCTCACTTATTCGTGAATTCACAATCTACTACGACGTCTTAATTTCAGGACGAAATCGCATAACATGGGGCGGATGTAGCACCTCGGAAAAAATTTAGAACTTCTTTTCATTTTATGTAAGAATATGTACCGCAAGCACTTGCAAATTTGCCGTTATTTTTCCAATAAAAAGTTATTCCTTCAAGCGACTTACAATATTTTACGCTATTGAGAGTTTTAAATAGCGCGTATAAATCATCGTTTTTGCTTTCGGATCTAAAAGGGTAATTTAGAAAACGCGTAACAATAAAAATCATATTTTATTTTTATTTTTCACTCCGTTGCAAATAATGTCGCACGACGATTTTATTATGTGGAACTCAGTCTAAATTTAATAAATAAAACTATAGAACTGGACAATATATAAATATTACAAAATAAGCAATAACCTTAACGTTTTCATTACCTCAAAAAATCGAATATATATATATATATATATAGATAATCTATATATATTATATATATATATATATTATGTATCTAAGTCTATAGTAGAAAAAAAAATAATAAATTCAACACATGCATTCCCAACACTATCCATTACATCCAAGGACCTACACCTTAAACTCTTTTCCTAATTTATTCACATATCACTGCTTACTTTCAAATATCAATTCAACGAATAAGTAAGTTATTCTCTAACAGTAATAGAAAAGAACAATCATAGCAAACAGTATCATATACATCAATAGTATATGTGAATTATGTCATCCACATGCATGGCCTCAGGAAACGAGTAAATTCTTCGAGTATAAATGAGGAACCATGCATGAACAATTCTATCACAACTAAAACTTGAAAAACAAGAAGTAAACTATACGGTTTGAGCTCAAGTTTCATTAAAGAGTCTAGTGGACGTCGGCTAAAAAGGGGTAGCAACCAAGTGTGGTTCGACCTCTTATCACCTATCTTTTCTTGCTCACCGTCGTTCGAGCAAACTCGGATACCTCGGTAAGTCGTACCTCGTATTAACATTATAATCATTTCATCATGTAATTAACGAGACTTCGGTGTCGCATGACCTATGCACGACATATAACCCATGCGGGGTTAATATGTGCGTACGCATGCAAGTGTTTGGGTCGTGACATACATAAAATATCAACATGTAGTAAACCTTGTAAATAACATACCATGCGTGATAATGAATAACGAAACCAGGAAATTTCATTAACCTTAAACACGTATAAGACTAGTTATGTTGGCTCGCTAAGGAGTTGTATGCACTAGAATTTCACATAAAATGTCTTAGGGTTTCTTATATGGTGACCTCGATCTATAGCATGCGTGTTGCCAAGACCAAACACTAAGTCAACCACCAATGCGGCATGCGACGAGGGGCTACTGCCTCATCGAGGTTGTACCCTGTCATTGGCTGCACCAGGGAGCAAAGTTGCTGCTCGTGGGATAGCAACCCACCCTGACCCTTCTTGCATTTAAGCCACACATGCACGCAAGCACAGTCGGCTGCTGCCACTGTTGCCGCTGCTAAATCCTTAGGCCAGTCCACCTGGCTTGCAGCCCGCATGTGTGGTGGTATGCGAGGCCGCGGGGTTTCATACTCAACCCTATTCCACCCTCATCTAGGTCCACCGCAACCATGATATTGTGTGTGCTCTAAACAGCCGACACTCCCTGATGGTCCGACTGTACTCGACACCCCCTAGCTCTCAAAACCCGTTTAAAAACGTAAGCAAGTACACCACGAAAAGGCGTGCGACAGCAGTAGCCGTTGTTGGGCCTGCTCGCATGAATCGTCCTTGTGTCTCATCATTTTAAAAACTTCATAAACCAAGTATTTTAAGAACGGAACACCATGCGAGTATAAAGGGAAGAACTAGTTATGCATGATTGGGTGTCACATTTTGTGGGAAAAAGAAACCACAACAATGCAACCAACGTCCCACTCTGTTGGGTTCTAAGCTGAAATCAATAGGAAAAACAGAAAGAAAACAAGGCCATAGGTCCATTAGGTATATGTACATATAGGGCCACTGCATGTAATTCATTTTATAAAATAAAGGACTAAAGAATTGTTTAAAGCATGCATATTTTCGAGCCTTGGGTCATCCCATGCCGAGACCACAAAGTAGTGGATAAACTAGCTAACGAGAACAATATTTATTTCGATATGTAGAATGACTAAGTAATAAGTTATAAATTTTTTATGACGTAGAGGTTAGTAACAACGAAACCAAAGTTTATAAACAGAGTCGGAACAAACCGCGCGGAAAATATATATATAAAACGATAATTTAACAATTAATTGCGACTACGGTGGTAAATAAATAAACATGATAAGAAAATATATAAACTAGAATTTACAAATAATGTCTACACTTTCCCTTGAGAGATAAGTCCCATAAATCGTTATATTGAAAGTTACGTGCGCATAATACTATCAGCTCCTGAGCATATACATATAGTTGTAAAGTCAGCAATCTCCTTAGAGCCAACGGTTTAAATGACCTTTTGAAAACATAAAACGTTACCTCATAAACGACAAATGACTCATTTATTTCATACATTAAGTTTTTAGGAAATGTACACTCAGATTTATTATATTACTTCGGTGATTGACCGAGTCACTTATTTGAACGAGCCCTAAATCCCTTATCAAATTCTAATTGATTAACAGACAAGGAGAGTTTTCATAGCCCCAAATCTCTACTATTTTAAACTCATCTTTTTGGGTACGAACATTGCTTAATTCAAATTTTGTGACTACAAGTACAAATACCATTGACTGATTAGGTCTAAGTCCCGAATTAACCCAAGATGCTATCGACTATCAGTCTCGATTAACATGAACCGATATTCATGTAAGCCCCGAATGTTAATGGAAGATACTATCGGAGTGACATCCCAGTTTATCTTGGACTGACTTTAGTCAAGCAAACACATTTTCATTTGAGTCAGACTACTGGTGTTCCGGATTAGACACCTGCAAGGCAATCATTCGATTGTTTGTATAAGTAAAACGCTCGGTGTCATGAGCTTAACAATAGTAATGCACTTATTTAACTGACTTAGTATCTGTTATATTGTCCATATGTGGATGAATCTTTGTGATTCACAAACACTACATTTTTCTGCTTAAATAAACCTAAATAACTCACCAACTTTATGTTGACACTTTAGCAATGTTTTCTCAGGTGTTAAGAACGAAGATGCTATGTGAAGTCTCATGCAATGCAGTCATTTCCCGTTATCTGAAGATCACTTGTACTATTTAAAAACGATGTCGTGTCGTCTACTTTTATGCTTCCGCTGAATGTTTAAACAAATTATTATTTCCTAATTCAAGTGATCAATTTTCTTAAAATGTCTCATATAGAGGTCGTTCTGTATTGCTTAGAAGTATGATAATCATGAAGTCACACGCCCTCGGCTGCCATTATACTCTAATATTTTGGGGGGTGTGACACCAAACGCCCTACATTTTTTGCTGGTGCATGCTAATGTGACACAATCAAATAAGCATTCCCAAACATACTATTGTTCTTGGAAGTACCTAAACATATCAAGTTTTTTAGTTGGACCGGGAGGCTACTCAAATAGTCAGACTAGTCGAGTAGTGTGTTAGGTTTAAGGGGCACAACAAGAAGTGCCACAACCCATGAGAAAGAATCTTATATGAAAAATAAGCATGCAAATAGAATATAATCTAAGCAACTAAATATGAGAATTAAATGATACATGATTAAAACTTGAAAGTGAAGCAATTTAAGCAACTAAATAAAACATAGTATTTATTAGAGAAAAAAGGTGATATTATTAACCAACAAACCGGCACAAAAAGAAATAAGTAAACTCATGCCCAAATAACAAGATCACCGTCCAAAATAATAGGAAGATATTAAATAGTTCAAACTAAGTAAAATGATTTAAAAATAAAGTAACTAATCATTGTAGTACAGATCACCGTCCTTGAACACAACCTGGTACATGTCATGATGGATTAACTTTTTCCTTTTGGGGCAGTTCCTGGCATCATGATGAGGCAAACCATGCCTACAATAACTGGCACATCCAACATAGGCAAATGTGTGCTAAAGGAAAGGCAAAATATCTCTATTGTTTACTCCACGTGCAATGACCAACACCTGTATCATTAATAATAATAAGATAGAAAGAAAAACAAGTTTTCATTAATTGAAAACCAAAATCCAATTATATATAGTAATAAATCAAGAAAATATAGATAGAAAAACTAAATGAATTTACCTTGAATGGAAGGAGAGTCACTGTAAACTATAGATTCTTTGGCTATGAGTGTGAGATGTGGTAGTAACTGGTGTTATATATAGATTTGTTTAAAATGTTTAAAATCTAGGATATTAGCTATTCATAAGGGATAATGACAGATAAGTGATAATGGCTATTAAGGTGGTATTTAAAAAAAAGGTAATTTGAATATATAAATCCCAAACACTTACTTTAAAATACATAATCAAAAAAGGAAGCTGATGTTTTAGGTATAGTTAATATGACAATATATTACTTATCTAAAACATTCTTTTATATGAGCCTACAATATATACCAAACACTCCTTTGTATGTGCAGCACTAGTATAATAATATATACCAAGCACTCCTTTATATGACAGAATTTAGTAAAAAAAACTACTGTTATGTATCAGGGTGTTTGGAATTGGTTTTTACAGAATCGAACATAAATATTACCTGATATGTGCAGAATTACCTTGACAAAAATGACAGAATGTACCACGCTTTTGCAGCAAGCCATGTTACAAAATGGCAGCATGCATTCGATACAAAATACGATTGTTATGACAGTATATAATCTTTACCAAACACTCCTTTATATGACAATATATAATCTTTACCAAACACTCCTTTATATGACATAATTTAGTAAAAAAAAGGAAACTATTGTTATGTATCAGGGTGTTTGGAATTGGTTTTACAGAATCAAACAGAAATATAACCTAATATGTGCAGAATTCCCTTGAAAAAAATGACAACATGTACCGCGGTTGTGCAGCAAGCCATGTTACAAAATGGCAACATGTATTCGATACAAAATACGATTGATCCAAAAACATGACTGATTTCACTCCCTGTAAAAAAATGACAGCATGTATTCAATCCAAAATAACTTGATTTCAACAAATAAACTTTATTTTAGAAATGACATCATTAAAATAGATAGATCCTGAAACATGCTGCAACATAATTTAGATACACATATAACCTGATCATAACAACTAAAATTAAACGGTAAAATGACACTATTGAAGTAACACATATATGAATTCCAATATAAAAGAAACACCTATGAAATTCAAAATTTTAACTAATTGCAGTAACCAATTCCAAACACTAGGATACCAGGTTATAAAATCTAAAAGTGAGAAAAACAAAAAAAAACAAAAAACAAAAAACAAAAAAAGTCACTTTTAAAACGTAATTCAGAAATAACGCAAATGACGAAACTAATCACTAAGGTACATATCCATGTCTCCACCCTCGTCCTGGACCACGTCAGCCACGTCATCGTCTTGCAATCCCTTTTTTATGGGGTAATTCCTTGAATCAAGACTTGTGTATTTGAGACAACTCCTACACAATCTCTTCGGCCTGTCTGATAGCTTCATTGCAATTTCACTCTTTGATTTAAGCCTGGTCCGAATTCTATTGCCCTTATTATTAATATCATTAGGGGGGAGAATAGTGACTTCTTCTGGTTCGGTTACACCAAGCGTTGATGCATAAACTATATTCGTGTTCATCTTAGGAGGGTTAGGAATAGCAGTTTTAGCTTTTTCCATCAAAGTCGTTTGCGCATCCTTATATAAGTGAAGCTTCTCAAGGTCACCCACCAAATGAGTAACAGATTGTTCAACATTGTTATAAATTTCCCTAAGAACACAATCCACAGATTCTGACTTGGACCCACTAGCAACATCGTGACTCTTATTGACAGATTTCATGAGCATTGCATTCTTCGACCATCTCCTTTGAAAGTATTGTCTGGGGAAGCGACACACCCGCGACATACGCAACACATAAAAAATATGACGACACAATAAACCAAAAGTCTCATACCTTAAGCAACTACATTGAACTGAACATTCAGAAGGAACATACTTGACCTGTTGAAAGCATTAAAAAGGACAGCTTTAACATAATACAACCGAATGCAAATATATATATATATATATATATATATATATATATATATATATATATATATATATATATATATATATATTAAAACAAAAACTGAAAAAAGATCGATAGTTAATATTACCTCATATTTGACTTGAACATGCACATTGTATATCTTGTAATCCGCTTCTATATCATGAATAACAAATGTTGAAAAGTTTTCCGATTCTATTACATTCAATGAATGACAATGCATCAGTGAACACCAAATTTCGTCCTGAACATCATAAAACAGAGTCTGTGTGTAAAACTCGGCTGCTTGTTTTTCAATATCCAGATGAGTTTTGAAGTCCGGGGTCATATAATTGGAGTCATGTGTATTCTTGCCATATTTGAATCTTTGCGAATCAATGGCCGTATCATAGTGGCTTAGAAATTCAACCAAAGTCAGGTCCGGGTTAGTAAGCTGACCAAGAAAATGGTTTTCACTCTCTGAACGAGACGTCGTTCTCATGAGTCCAGACATCGGTTCATGACGAAAGTATGCAGGTATCCACTTGGAACGCATAAGATACATTTTGTTCAACCATTTGTGATCATTCAATGCGAAATCTTGCATAATAGATCTCCATTCAGACTCAAAAACATTGAGGTCCATTTTGTCCGTCCAAACTATATCACACAAACATTTTTTAAAGTTCATGTTGTTACATAAATCGGGGCCAACCTTAAAGGAAAATTAAAAAAAAACAAAGTTTTACATTTGTTCGTTAAAGTAAACTTGGAATATAATCTGTACTTTATTAATATAGAATACCTTTCCAGATAGCTTTTTCATTATGTGCCACATACAAAGGCGATGTGTTGAATCGGGAAAAATCTCTTCGATGGCATTCTTCATCGCCGGGTCTTGGTCAGTGACGGCTACTTTTAGTGCGGAACCAAATATTTTCTTGAACCGTTTCAGCAACCACCTATACTTTTTGGTATTTTCACTAGCTAATAATGCAGCTCCAAAAAGAATGCATCGGTTGTGATTATCGATGTCGGTAAAAGGAACCAATACCATGTTGTACCTACATTAACATATAAAATTGGAATGTTCAACTGTATAATGATATGCAATACTGAAGTATATAGACATGTGTAATAGTTTAAAAAAAATTATGATATATAATGGAAAAAAAATGATAAACTAAACCTATTTGAATGAAAGGTTGTATCAAATGACACAACATCGCTAAACGCATCATAGTATTGCTTCGCTTAGTCATCAACCCAGAACATTCCTAACAAGATTTTATTTATTTGTGCTTTTTGTATTCAAACGAAAAATTGTCCTCAAATCTTGCCGACTCAACAGCTTTTCAACAACCATTTGTGCATCGCGGTTACCGATAAAAATAGTAAAATCAAGTTTGTAATTTCTACATTCAACATCAGTAACACAAACATTCTCAAAACCCCGGTACATCTCTTTTAATACCTTCCAAGATCGTGTTGGACCTAGATTAGCAATCGATAACTGATACAACAACTGTTGTTGTGGGAAACTAAGCTTCCGGGCAACCTTAAGATACATGTAATCTTCTTTACAGACCAACCTATAATTATGTTTCTCAAGGAACTTGTAAACTCTCCACTTATTTTCATCCATCCTTTTAATACGGAGTTTGGCTTCACATCCACATCGCTGTGATGCTCGTTTTCTCCTTTGAATAACATTGTTATCAACCTGTGATTCTGATTGAGCAGGTTTTACCTTATCGGTCTTTTTCTTATCATTCTTTGCAGGGGATTTTAAGCCTTGTCTAGCACAAACAAAATACTTCAAAGTAGGATCTTCATTTTTTTTTGTTTTTTTGACCCCTTCCTCTAACTTCGAACCCACCTTCCCTTGCATAAGCTTTATAAATTTTCAGAGCCAATTCAAGTGTGTCAAACATAGTTCCCTCAACAGGTTTGTTCTTAGCATCCGAAATCCAAAACATACTACCTTCTGGTGTTGGTTGGTAACTACCGACTTGTGGGGGCACTTTAAGCATCATCAACAACATGATGACTCACATTATTATTTGATTATGGGGTTGATGGCTTACCCACTAAAAAAATGATACGTTGTTATAACGTGATCATAATCTAAAACTTATCATTATTAACATAATCTTTAGATACATAATCATTGAAATCAATATTTACTGCAACAGAACTAATCATAACAACACTGAATTGAATCATACAAGCAAAAAGCAAAATAACAAGTAATTCATAAAAAAACAAAGTATTCAATCCAAAATACGGCTAATCTAAAAAATAGCTGATTGCAGTCACTTTTAAAAAATAACAGCATTAAAATAAATAAATCCTGAAACATGTGTAGGAATTCCAATATTAAAGGAACACATATCAAATTCGACAACATGCTGAAACATAATTCATGTACACATATAACCTGCTCACAAAAGCTAAAATTAAAAGGTAAAATGACAACATTAAAATAAGAAGATGATGAAACATGTTTATGTATATAATCTGAGTAGTTTGACTATTAAAGAAACACATATATGAATCCAATATTAAAGAAACACATATGAAATTTGACATTTTAGCTACTTGCATCAACCAATTCCAAACACTAGGATACCAGGTTATGTAGTTCAAAACATCTAATGCATTCAACTGAAAAAAGGTTTGTTATAACAAAGAACATATATCATAACAAATAACATAGATCCTAACAACAAAATAAGTAATTCATAACAAAATATATGATTATAATTATGTTTATAAAGACAAAAAATAAAAAGAAATTAGCAATAAGTAATTCATAGCAGAATATTTTTTGTTTAGTGAGATTACCTTCGTTTGATGATTCATTTGGTGTCAATTCGTCTGATGTGCTACCCATACCGAATTGGTTTGTTATAATTGTTTGATGAATTAGTGCAATTACCTTGTGTGGTGAATTGTTTTTATCTGAGACAATTCATGTGATGAATTGTTTTTATGGTAAAACTTGAGGAATTAGTATGATAAATGTGTGTGATGAACTTGGTTGATGAATGTGTGTACGTGAGACTCGGTATACTAGTTTTAATGTTCATAAGCTTTCAAAACTATAAATCAAGAATGATCATGGCTGATAATATGGAATACACAGATAATGTTATATTAAAGATTACTATAATACCCTCAATAAGACTAAAATTGATTAAAATTAATTAAATCTAATTAAAATTAAATAATATTTCTTATAAATTAAAAAGGACACTTGTCACTTCTTGATTGGTGCCCATTATAACATATTTTAAGAGTGTCCACCACTTGAACATATATATATATGTCCACACTGTGAACATATATATAATATTGTATATTAATTATATATATATCGTATTTTATTATGTATATTATTGTTATATTATTATGATATTTTATATGTATATATATATTTATGTATATATAATATATGGTGCATATATTAGTATTATTAATGGGGTATTTATTTTTTAAATATGAGTTATAATTTGTCTTATAATATGTTATTAATTATTGTTTTTATATTTGTATTAATATTATATCTATATATATATATATCTATATATATAATATGTTTATATATTTTGGTATTATAATATATTTATGGTCTTAATATATTATATGGTATATTTATATATTGATAATGTATATTAAATATATATAGGATTGGGTATTATATTTTGCTTAAGAAATACCATGGCTTACCATTGGCAGGTTAATCCATGGTGACAAATCCTATGGCATGATAAAAAATAGGGCTTATCAAATTATAATAACAATAAAATTTAAAAACGCAAATTATTTTACCAAATTTAAACGAAATTAAGAAAAAACATGTAAAAATTAATATTTTACTTATATATTATTTTCCGTACTTTTTGTTGGGATTTCCTTACTTATGTGACCAATTAAAGCAAGATTATTTCTCTAAATAATTTCCTAAAATAATTTTCACATAAAAGGGCAACAAATAATACATATGGGGTGACATATTTTACATATATTTATGTTTTTTATGTAATTACTACGCTATATGAGATGGCTCGTGATGCCACTGTTGTAATTGGTTAATCATTAACCCTAATATTACACTAATATTGTATGAGCTACGCAGCAGATATAGATCACATATAGCACAAATAATTAACCATAAAAAACATAAACATAAATAAAGGATACATACCTTTAGCAACCAAGCTAGTGACGAAACGCAAGCGTCTTCGTGTACATGCACGCGTGTCTAATCGTGCTTAACCAAAACCACTATAGGTTACTAAAATAAATAACCTCCACGTGTATCCACACTACACGTCAAATGATATCACCCGAATGCTAGTTCTTGATCAACGAGCAATAGAACACAAGAATAATTGAAACCGAACAACCCTAAGGGTTTGTTTGGTTTGTTCGACATGAAGGGAGAGAAGAGAGAAGAATGGATTATTAGTTATGAGCTCTAGGGTCCTCCTTATATAGTAGATGATTTTAGGGTTTACCTAAAATACATAACTTAGAGGAAAAGATAGCTCAAAACCCAATCCAACACCCCCTTGGACCCATGGCCGGTCGAACCAAGCTCAAGACCCCATTGGTGTTGACTTTTTGACTTTTCTAATATTTATGGTTAATTACATTTAATTACCCACTAATTAAAAAGCATTTACAGTTAATTATTCATAACGAACTAATTAACGATCGTCAGTGTTCTTTCGTTAAATCAAATATTAATATAAATAATAAATATACAAATATATTATTATAAACATTAATAGAATGATATCTAAGTGTAAACGTGTGTGACCCCTGTAGGCTCACGTATTTCCAGCTGTATAAATATGCGTATGACATGAGCACAAACCAACATTTATATAAGCTCATAAGTCTACCACGACTTGAGAAATATAGGGCGAAATCAATAGGTTCAAGTTAGGTGTAATGGTCACCCGATGACCACATCTACCTTATCGCTACATCAACTTTTCAAGAAACCGCCTTTAAAGGCATAATGGTCACCACCTAACTAAATACATAAAAATACATCACTTATTACAAACATACCTCATACGACACCTCACACCCACTCACAAACAAGAGAATAAGGGTGCATTTTGTTAGGTGGTCCAAACTACCTATTCGAGATGTTGTTCCTTTTTTACTCGGTTATACTAATTAACTAAGTTAACCTAACTAAGTTATGTGTCTTGAAATGTAATGAAAATACTTATAACAAGTTATAAACGTAAAATATAATACACAAGTAATTTTCAATGTTTAAATTCTTATTACAAGTGAATCAAAGAATTTACTTAAGGTTTGTTTGCGAAATAACAAACTAAGTTGAATGACAATGTATGGTAATCTTTTCTCTAAACTCAAATATAAGCCAAAGTTAATGTTTGAGTAAGAACTATGCTTAACCAACTGAATTGTTGATCCTAATCCTTGATCGATTCCTTAGCTTCTCAAAGGTTAAATTACCTTGGATAAATCCAAAATAACTTGTTGTAGAAACTTTGTATGTGTACTAAAGTGTATGCGGAATCTACACCTTAATATCTAGAAGTATTATGAATAAAACAGTAATTATGAATGAACAAAGATATAACCAAACGCTCCAATACTATTAGATCAATAATACGAGTACTCTTCACTAGTACTAGGGTTTACAACCTTGAAGCTTTTTAATTGACTTCACAACTATGAAAAACTTATATATCAACTAATGCTCCTAGAGCCTCCTTTTATAGACCAAGGAGTCCTACAAGGCTTACAATAATTTCCTAAGATATCATGATCTTTTCTAAAAGAAAACGTAATCTCTTAAACAAATACATTATACATATCTTTTACAAAAATAACCCAATACTTATCTTTACAAGTATTCTTGTTCTCCAGGCAATCTCTTTACTCGTCTTTATCCTTCTGACAGTAGTAATTCTTCTAGCAGTTGTAATCCAGCAGCATAAACTTTTATACCAGCAGTACTGAGCAGTAGTAACTCTAAGAATCATTTTGAAGTCTTTAAGTCCAAACAATCCTCCCCTAAACTTGATGTTCATCATATGAATCTTCAAGTTTCTTTATTAAAAGTCTTCATAACTATCAGGAAGATGCATTCAAACACTTCATTGACCCTTTTGCTGCTTTACCATGAGCTTGAGTAGTTGATAGCACATCTCATTCCAATAATCAGCTTGAAGTTTCTTGTTGAGCATATTTGTGATTGTTATTGGTGTAAGAGGATATCTTTTCTTAACCAACATAAAGATATGTACATTTCTAAACCTTACAAAGTACACTCCACATGAATCAAATAACTTTAAAACAGTCACTTTGTATCCTTGTAGATTTCTCCATACATCACTTTTTATGTCTAGTTCAAACATGACTTTTAAATCACCCCACAATACTCTTTCATGTTCATCTTCAGGCCTTGTATCACCATGCTTTATTTTAATCAACTTCCAGAGAGTCTGCAAGTCTTCTCTGTCAATACCCTGAAGCATCCTAATCATAGAAGAATATCTCTTGGAACTTCCATCAGCTCTTATTAATTGATAATGTCCTATTATTCATTCTCTAATAAGCTTGTATTCAACAATCACTAGAGGTTTTGTAGCAAGTGGTATAGCATCAATTGCTATATCATCATCTTTGACTATCACCATATGCATTTTCAACTCAGCTTCATTATCTACTTCAACTTCTTCATTCTCATCAGTCTTTTGCTTCTTAGACTTATCAGATTCCAGTTTATCCCCTGTTGTCACACCCCGTCAACGGCGGAAACACGGGATGCGACGATACCATTCATCGCACAAGATACAAGATCATACACTTTATAATTTACATTCATAAAACTGAAGTTCATAGAACTTTACAAGTAAAAAAAAAACTTATCATATTTCAAAACCACGCTCATCTCTACCTAGTCCCCTTGGGTTACATCTTTTCTCTTCCAATACCAATCACATACCTTTGATTTGACACACCTGAAAATGATACTCGAAAACGTCAACAATAATGTTGGTGAGTTTGTAGGTTTGACCTTAAACACAAAAGCTGTGCCAATATTTCAACAGTAGACAATAGTGCTATATGACAGCGAATATATGCTAACAATCCAAGACATAGCATCCCCGCTAGTCATATCTCAACATCCAATAATAAACCTGGAGTCGCAACTCCCAAATTACTAACGCACCTAAAGGGCCTACCAGCTGGAGCACTATATTAGGGCGTACCACACAGAACCTTCAACCTTGCATGCTAAACACAGTACATGCAAGTACCACACAGAACCTTGTTTGTCAAACACAGTACATACAAGTATCACA
>BQNB010062277.1:0-10108 GCA_026074375.1 Tanacetum coccineum | reverse complement strand
TGTAAGTTTTGAATTACATAGGATAATTTCTTTTATCGCAACCATAATCTGAATTTTGAATGAAAACAGTTTAAGAGGTCGCAAGAGTCGATTTGAAATGATGTTAGGTTTATATATGATCTGTAATGCTCATGTACTAATTTTAAAATGTTGTATATTGGTGTATATGTTTTAGGTTTAATGTAGATCAGTATGTGATGTTGCAATGTAGATCAGTATGTGATGTTGCAATTAGGATTATTTTGTTTGCTGGGGAGGCTAATTAAAATTGAAATGAATAATTAAAAAGAAAAAGTCAAAAAAACTACTCGGCAAATGAAGAACTTATAAGATGATGTTTACGGCTTTGGGTATTGATTTGATGCTACCAAGATTGCATTTCGGCCATGCTCTTTTTAAAACCCGCGCTTTGACTTGATTTGATATTCTGCAATTTGTATTACTTTTCCTCTTATGAACTGTTATCACTTCAATCTCTTTGTATTAAACGACCTACTCAGGCGACCCATTCCACCGTCAACAATAACGACGCTTACCGATCGGCTCGCGCTTCGTCCCGCGGCGAAGCGAGGGCCGACCAACTTGTGATGGTATAACTATCAAATGCACGAGTTAATGAATATGAATCAAAATAAAATGTGTACAAATCTTTAACACTTTAGTGCTACTTTGAAACTTATATAATCATTTACTTTCTAAACCTCCTGGATTCGAAGGCTTCAAAGCTACCTGCTCTGTTCCCTCTATTGGTGAGAAACGTCAAGATTCCAAACAACCTTCTGCATCCTCCTTTTCAGTAGCAAAAACCTCACGTAAAGGTAAGTCTCATTCTAAATCATTTTCTTCCAATGGATCGTTAATTGATACTTTCATATCCCATATTAAAATGGGAAAAATTTTGGGTTATGATATGGAAGGTAGCAAAAGTGATCTCAAAAAATTTATCGATAGTCTTGGAGTTAAACATGGTCGGTCATGAATATTTTGTCTTTTAACTCTTGTGGTTTGGGATTGGAGAAATGCAAGGCCATCTCTAAGCTTTGCAAAAGGCATAATATCTCTTTCTTGGGAATTCAGGAGACTCGTTTATCTCTGATTAACTCTTTCAAGGCTAAAAGTGTGTGGGGAAATTTTCATTTTGAGTATGTTGTGAGTTCATCTATTGGTAGATCAGGTGGTTTAATCTCTATATGGGACCCGAACTCCTTCCACAAAACCAACGTTATTTCAAAGGAAAACCTTCTAATTATTGAAGGAGTTTGGGCTATGAATCAGTTGCATTGTTATATGTTTAACATCTATGCGCCTGAAGATGACAGGAAAAAAGAAGCGATATGGCAATCCATTCTTGAATTCATGAGTTATAATCCGGGTCATTATATAATTTTCGGTGACTTCAATGCGGTGAGAAATGAGTCAGAAAGAATTGGTTCCTTATTTAATTCTTCTTCGGCTTCTGTCTTCACCCATTTCATTCAGGAAGGCAGGTTGTGGGATGTTCCTCTCGGGGGTCATTCTTTTACTCGCATTAATGGTCATGGAGATAAACTAGCAAACGTGAGCGGTTTGTTTTCCTAATCACTGAAGATTCTTCTCCCTATTCAGGAATTTCTCAGCTTTGGTTCTTGATAGTCCCATCTCTGATCACAGGCCAATTATCCTTAAACCTTCTACCTTGGATTTTGGCCCAAACTCCTTCTAAAATTCTATATTCTTGCCTTCTGGATACGTCTTCATGATTTAGTATTCAGATCTTGGAAGCACCTATGCGGAGGTGGGGTCTAAAACACCAATTTTCAGACTTCAAAATAAAAGAGAAGGCGTTAAAACCTATCATTACAGAGTGGTCTAAAAATCTTAATGCTTCTGTAATGCTAATCTGAGAAGAAACGATCTGTTAAGGAAATTAAGAATCTGATGATAACGATTGTGTGATGGGCATTGGAGGTCCATTATACTGATTCTCACGAGTGTTCTTTGGCTTGAAAAAACTTCAGTTATCGAGTCTAAAGAAAATCTGGATGCTTCACAGAAAGCTAAAATTAAATGGGGTGTCGAAGTGGATGAAAACTTGAAATTTTTCCATGCAATTGTTAATCAGAAACGCCAAACTCTTGCTATCCATGGGATTATGCTCGATGGTCACTGGCTTACAAGTCCTATTTCGATCAAAGATGTTTTCTTCAATTTCTTTGAATCCAAATTTCAACGAATTGAGGTGGTTTCCATATCATTCAGATAGGTTTCAGAATTAGGTACCTCTGAGATAACGTCAGAACCATAATTGGAAATGTTGGACATAAGAATCACTTGTGCAGTCGAGAAATCATCACAGTCAGAAGCATAAGTATCAAGATCCTCAGTCTGGAAAGCAGCATTGTGAGGGATGATTGTCTGAGCTTGACCTGTTGTGTAACACCCTCAAAATCGGACTACGCAGCAAAACAGGTAACATTGGGGTGCTACGTCATAGTACAAAAATCAAGATATAGGAAACGAACTCGAAGGGATATTTTTAAATAGTTTACATATGATGCATTCAAAATATCAGAGTTTCATTCTTGGTCCCAAAAGATTTACAAGATAACATAATAGTTCTCAACATTCGAAGTTTTAATCAAAGACACAATTCAAAAGACGACACAAGTTTAAAGAAATAGTTTAACAGTTTGTATCGAATAAAAGAGAAAACACATAATCCATCCTCCAGATACCCAAGCGGCTCCCATCCAGAATCACACCTTATTACCTAAGATTAAAACATGCAAAATGTCAACAATAAAGTTAAGTGAATTCATAGGTTAGAAGTAAAGTATGTGTGGACCACAAGATTTATGTACTGGTTGACTGTGAAACATATTCAATAGTCTAAAACATGTATTATTGCTCTAAGCACATGACCCCAAAACCTTAACTGTTTTTGCCCTTTATAATATGCAGAATGTATGCCAAAACATTCTAAAGTATTTAACATGTTAAATGCACCATGGTCAACTTGTGACCAGAAATTCAAGGCGAGGATTGTCAGTCCCAATAGATCTATCCACAACATTCGCGTTTACAACACTAGTAATTAAACGGTTCATGATGAAAGGGACTTAATTGGCATTGTGGTAACTTAGGGAATAATAATCAGGCAATAATCTGGAATAGCATACAATTTAAAAAGTACTTGCGTCCAATAAAAACATGCATGTAATCTCACCCCAGAATTTGTAAAACAATTAAGTAGTAAAAGGGGCTACGAACTCACCTTAAGCGATTTGGCAAATAAAAAGGATAGAAGCTGAAGTAATATTGAACACCCTAAGTGCGACCTAAAATAGAAGGCGCGACTTAGAAAAATAATCAACTTATACTTACACAATTTGAAATGTAATAGAAAGGAAAATTTCTATAAAACATTTTTATTTGACGAACCAAGTATGGCATTGCGTCCTAACTTTGATGGGTCAAACTTACTCAAATCGCAAGTCCAAATCTAAACTAATATCTTCTCTAAGACGTGTCTCAAGTTCACTACTTAACCAAACTTTCCTACAAGTGTTCACCTTAGTTTGACGTCTAACTAAATCTTTTATTAACAAAATTCTGAAATTTTACCCACCTTTGAGAACGTGTCATTTAAAATCCGTAATAGCTATGAACATGAGGTTTTCGCGTGCAGAAAGCATCACAAGTCTATTTTCCACAAATGTGGGCCCCCACGGCCCAGAAATTCCAGAACCTAAGTGAAATTACCAATTTACCCTTCATTACAAGTGCAGGTCATTTTCTGAATTTTACGTCTTTACCATTTTTAGCATATCTCTTAAACCGTACATCCGACGAGGATGAGTCACATGGAAAAATTTAAGTTGGCTCCATATCTAGAAGCTACAGTTTTACTAATTGGGATGTTAATATACAAAATTTTGGACTTATTAAGGTTTCAAATTTAGGTTGCGCAAAATGACCATTTTTAGTAAAATGATGATTACTCGACCATCCGAAATGGTTAACACCCCATCCAAATGGCTATGTGTACCTAAGACATATACCTAGGTCACCATTTAATTTTCCAGAACTCCCCAAGCCAAAAATATTTCTATACACATTAATCTATCTAACTTTTCAAAACAGCCCCAAATAAAGAGTGACACATTTTGTGGCTTACGAAAACGGACGCATTTTGAAAACTACTTGTGATCTTTAAGTGAAACCAATTGGAGGTGATGATACTAAGTGTCCTCTACTGAGAACATGATTATTTTACAAATGGTTTGCAAAAAAACCTGGACTTATGCCTCATTTTCTACGACTAGGTCTGATTCGACACGTTTTAGTAAAACGGCCGTATCTCACTCATCCGGAGGAGATAAAATTTCATCCAATTAGCCACATGTACTTAAGACCTATTCCTATCCATATATCAAAACCCCCAGGTCTGGTAAGGCCAAAAATATTTCGTAATTAAGGCTACAACCTGCTGACCTAAAACTACTCCTATGAACTTATCCAAAATCCATCCAAACCTAAATCCAATCACCCCAAAATTCTATACAATGCCATACATGATATATTAACACATTAACATACACAAAATACTCAAGATTTCTAGAAATTAATAAACTTTTGCATGGACCAAATAATAAAAGAAATCAAAGGATAGAAATTAAACCTTACTAGGAGACGTTTAAAACCAAGAAATCAAACACAATCAACCCTTAGGAACTAGGGCTGAATTTTCGGACCAATGAACACCCTTAAACCTTCAATTAACAAGCTTCTACTTCATCCAAATAATGATACCCACTTGATTTAATAAAACCCTAACAATAATCTTGCAAAAAGGACCCAAAACACCTTCAAATCATCTCCAATCTTGATCAAACTTTGCAAGGATCTTTATAATCATGTTATGATGATAAAAAGGAGTAGAAAAATTTTGTAGGGTGATGGTGATGGTGGTAAGGTGTACGGCAGCCCACAAGGGTGGTGGAGGAGGAGAGGAAGTTATTTTATCACTGTGTTTTTCTTGGTGTAGATACAGGAAGAGGATAAATAAAAGAAAGAGGTGTCGATGTTTTTGATGTAGGAGAGGGGGTCGGTTAATGGGCTAGGGGTGGGCTTTTATACTTTTTTTTTAAATTTTGTTAAGTGTAAGTATTGTGTAGTATAAAAGGTAAAGATAAAATAAAAGGTAAGGTTTTTTTTAGCAAGTTTGACCAAGACAAAAAGTAAAAGTTGAAATTTCTTAAGTAAAATAGAAAATAAGGAGTGTTTGGTTTGTGGTTTTGTAGGAGCTTTAAACAACTAAGGGGATGTTTGTTTTATTTTATTTGTTGTGAAATTGCTTAAGTATTATTACTTGTATATAAAAAAATGGTAAGCGTAAAATAAAAGTTGAGGTTTAAGTTCGAAACGTGTTTTTAGCAAGGTTCGACCAGGACACGAAAGAAAATAAATTTTACTAAAAATAAAATTTATAAAAGAATCGGGGTGAAATATAGAAATATTTGAAATATAACGGGCACGAAGACGAGAAGTAAGCTAAACGGCAACTTAGAATTTAATAAGGCGTAGAATTTACTGAATTGGGTAACGGTAAACAATATATTTTACTTAAAGGTAAAATTATGAATAAAATATGAATTCATAAACTACTCGAATTTTACGAAGTCTCACAACATTGTGGCTTTTGTTCAAGATTTCTTCTCTGCTGGAATTCTTCCTCGAGGCCGCAATGCTTCTTTCATCGCTTTGATTCCTAAGGTTTCTAATCCTACTGTCATTACCGACTTTCGCCCTATAAGCCTTATCAGAGCTCAATACAAAATCATTGCTAAAATATTAGCGAACTGTTTAGCTCGGGTCATTGACTCGGTCATTAGCCGTGAACAATTTGCTTTCATTAATAATCGGCAAATCTTAGATGGTCCTTTGATGATTAATGAAGTTGTTAAATGGTGTAAATGGAAAAAAGCTCATCTTATGGTCTTTAAAATTGACTTTGAGAAAGCTTTCGACTCCGTATCATGGGATTTTTTGTTTCAAGTCATGCAGTTTATGAGATTTAGCAATAAATGGATGCAATGGATAAAAGGGTGTTTATATTCTTCTACCGCTTCTATTTTGATTAATGGAAGTCCCACTCGTGAATTTTCTATCAAACGTGGGTTACATCAAGGAGACCCTTTATCCCCATTTCTCTTTATAATAGCCATGGAAGGTCTTCACATTGCTGTCCAAGATGCCATTGTTGCTGGGTTATATAAAGGTATCAAGGCAAACTCAATCTCGCTTTCTCACTTATTTTTTGCGGATGATGCTTTGTTCATAGGAGAATGGTCTCGTGCAAATATTAAAATCATGGTGTCTATCTTACAATGTTTCTATCGGGTCTTTGGTCTAAAAATCAACATTCAAAAATCCAAATTATGCTGAGTTGGTGTTCCTTTCGAGGAAGTAAGCCGCCTAGCTGCTATTATGGGTTCTAACGCGATGCAAACTCCTTTTTCTTATTTGGGTTTTCCTATAGGTTACAATATGGCTAAAGTCAAAGGATGGGATCCTATCTTGGACATGTTCAACAAACGGTTATCCAATTGGAAAGCATCGTTGCTTTCCATTGGAGGTAGATCTACCCTCATCTCTTCGGTCTTGGGCTCGATTAGTACGTACTACTTTTCTCTTTTTCCCATGCCTTCCAAAGTTAATAACAAGTTAGAATCAATGCGTTCCAACTTCTTCTAGGGTAGTGATGTTAATGTTAAAAAGATCTCTTGGATCTCTTAGAAATCAGTCCTTGCCTCCAAAGATAAAGGGGGCCTTGGTATAGGTAGCCTTTATTCTCTTAACCAAGCTTTGATTCAAAAATGGCGATGGCATTTCTTCAAGAATCCTAAAGCTCTTTAGGCCCAAGTTATTGCAGCCATTTATGGTTATCATCAGGCGTCTTCTTATTTCTTTAATCATGTTTGTCCTCAAGGTGTCTGGGGTAGAATTGTTGGATCTATAAATACTATGCACGAAAAAGGGATCATTCCGCACTCTACTCTAAAACGGAAAGTAAATAATGGTCTCTCAACGAAATTTTGGACTCAAACTTGGATAAGAAATTATTCTCTTCAACATCAATTTCCTCGTCTTTTTCGTTTGGCATTGTACCAAGATTGTATGATCCGTGATTGCTGGAACAACGAATGGTCTTGGAATTGGTCTCGTCCAATATCTGGAGGTACGTTAGCTAATCAATTGCAATCTCTTCGAAGTTTGATGAACAACATTACGCTGAACGATGTTGATGACATTTGGATATGGTCTCTTGGGAAGTCTTCATTTACTGTTAAAGATATTCGTGTGCATATTGATCAGTTTTATCTTCCTGGTGCTCATTATGCAACTAGATGGAATCGGTTTCTTCCAAAGAAGGTTAATATTTTCATTTGGAGAGCCCTTCGTGACCGTCTCCTAACAAGGTGGAACCTTAGTCGAAGAGGAATCGATCTGGACTCGCTTTACTGTCCGACTTGCGACACGTTTATTGAAACTATAGATCACACTTTGTGGTTTTGCTCTCTTGCTACCTCAGTTTGGCATCGTGTTTTTGCTTGGTTGGACTTACAGATTCCCAATCCATCAAACATCCACGACTTCTTCGGTTGGCTTGATGACATGCGGTTCTCGTCTTCTCATAAAGCTCTTTTGGAAGTTATTTGTGGAGTCGTTCTTTGGTCCTTATGGAATTTTCGGAATGAGACGGGTTTTTGAAGACTCTTCCCCTCGTCGCAACGTTTTGTTTGATAAGATTGTTGATTGTTCTCATAGGTGGTATTCAAATAGAAACAAGTCGTCTTTCGTTTCTTGGAACAATTGGCTCCAAAACCCTTTAATGGCTCCTATTTTGTAATTGGTTTTCTAGCTTCTTACTAGTGGTTTAATAAAATTTCGCCGTTCAAAAAAAATTATACTTTCAAACAAATATAACATCATAAATGGTATAATTATCAAATGCATGAGTTGGTGGATACGAATAAAAAAAAATGTGTAAAAATCTTTAACACTTTAGTGCTACGCTGAAACTTATATAATTATTTGATTAATGTTAAATGTAACTTTGCATCTTATAAGTGGTTATGGGCCGGTCATTACAGAATATAAAATGTCGTGTTATCAAATACTACAAAACTGATCATGTAGCTAAAAATATATAAAAAAATGTTTACACAATGACTTGACAAGTAAATTGAACCACTTTTATATATGATGTTTTCTCTTTCATATTTTTTACCTATCATATTTACATGACATATGTATTGGTAGATTTTGTTTTGTAAATCTTTTGTGATATAATTTTGCATGTAATTTTGTTTTGTAAATCTTGTCATATTTTGCATGTAATTTCAAGTTAGAATCGTGTTAAACGGGTATGTATGTATTTTACTTTGAAAGAGTTTCTACTAACTGAGAATCTATAAACCATTACACGTATACTTACATTCGGAGTATGCTTAAATTGTTATTTATCTATATGTGCACGCTAAATGATTGCTAGAAACAAATACTCCACCCGTCTCGAAATAATTGTTATGTTATAACTTTTTGAAGTTATTTTTTCAGTAACTATTTGTTTTATAAAATATCTAATGCAAAATATATGATCGAATTGGGCTTTAAATGTATCTTCTTTTTTTATATAATTTTGGTGGAGAAAAAAATACATAAAAAATATGTGTCAAATTTGTGAAAAGAAAAACTTAAAAAAGGGAGGTAATTAATAAAATTTTAGTGGTTGAATTTTAAATAAATAATATGAGTTCAATGTAAATTTATAAGTTTCCATGTTTTATAATAACTTAAAAAAATAAACACATAACTCCTTAGACTTTGTACCCCTAGACTTTATATTTTAAAAATACAACATATATGTTGTTTTAAAATACAACATACATATGCACAAAACTATTAATATCAAAATGAAAGCATGAATTATTGTGTATATAAATAAATAGACGATGTTGTACGTATACAAAAAAACTCATGTTTTTCTTCTTTATAAGTTTAAGTAAGAATATTTGGGAAAAAAATTATTTTTACTATATGCGTTCAATAAGGACTCATTGTTATTCCATTTTATAAGTTTATCACTTGGATACATGAGTTTTAATATCAAATACGGCTAAATTATTATTAACACGCAACAATGTAATCGACAATCATGGGGATTACACATTCTTTGTTTAATATGGTTTGAAACATTTATTATAACTGTTTCAATTGTTTAAATTTAGAGAAATCGGCATTCACAATTACTGAAATAATGGTAAACAAGACTTTCAATGTGCAAATACGAAAAAATAACAATACTTGCAAAATTAACACTTAATTAAAATGTAATATCTAAAACTCGTGTGTGCAAGGGTATTAAAACTAGTTTATATAATAAAAGAATTACATCATTTCGCATGGTATAGATATTGAGTCTCTATCTTGTGTGAATTGTGATGTCGGGATTGAAACCAATGATCATTTGTTCTTCGCTTGTAACACGGCAAAGAAGATTTCTAAATTAATAAATCGGTGGTGGGACGTGCCTTTTATGGATATTAACTCTTACGGAGAATGGAGGTCTTGGATCGATAATGTAAAACTGCCGAAGAAGAATAAAAGCATGTTCCAAGGTATTTATTTTGTGATGTGGTGGCTTCTATGGAATTTTCGTAATAAGAAGATGTTCGAGGCCAAGCCCAAATCTAAGGAGACGTTTTTTGATGAGATTATTTGTAGTTCTTATTACTGGTGTCGGTATAGATGCAATACTTTGTTTAGCTGGGACGATTGGTATAAAAACCCGTCTCTTATTTCTTTGTAATTTCTAGCTCCTTGCTAGTTTTTCTTAATAAAAGTCGCCGTTCAAAAAAAAAAAAAAAAAACATGTTTTGCATATCTTTTTTCCCAAACTAGGCAGATATAAAAGGTTATGTAATGAGTCACAACGAATAATTTTTCTTGCTGTTAATGTGTTGATCTACATACGTTGTCTACACAACCAACCCACAACTCATAAGAATATCTAATACAAAACATTTCATTGACAGTCGTGCAGCAATATATTGTATGATTGTGC